>JAAOEG020000028.1:3656085-3673169 GCA_011763625.2 Papilio bianor | reverse complement strand
TAATCGACGGAGGAGGAGACGCACTGAAAGAGAATATTTCCTCTTCCTATGCGTATCCTCCTCCGTCAAGTCCACTTGCCCTTCCCATACTATTAAACAAGAGATTAAAGCGGGCCACCACTGTTACACCATTTTAAAATAAGACAGACTATACACGCTACAAAAGATTCATAGGAACGAACTTCACAGTAACTGATACAGTTACCTATCATATATGGTTTCAATTCATTTTATCTAAAAACTTCACCGTTCCTGAAAACTGTAAACGTTTTGTAGAAGTTATACTCATTCAGAACTTTTATTGGACAGAATTGATAAAAGATTGATTTAAATGGCCAGAGATTGGTTATTCGCAATCGGATATTTAAAAAAAATGGTAAAAACCTTGTAACAAACAATTACAGGTCACCTATCGGGTATTTTATAAAACACCTTTAGTAGACCGGAAAATAATACGCAAACTGTTTCAAAGATGGCGCTTAAAGACATAAGCCTTTTATACACCTGCCAACTTTATTTACTCTTAAATGGTTACCACGTCTTTTTAATTTCGTTTTATAAACACTTTAACAACATCGATAAGATACAACATATTTAGTTTTGTTGTAATCATAATCATGTCTACTTATTCTCATTATGACTATAGACCGACATAGTTATTTGACCCGGTGTACGTAAGTTAACTAAATTATGATAGTCCTCTAGCGTCCCCCATATCAAAGACGCAAGAGTCTTGTCGTGTGACACAAAAAATGACATAAAATACAAAATGACAGTGTTGTCATTTTGTATTTTATGTCATTTTTTGTGCCTATATAGGTCTTAGTTATTTTCTAGCAGAACTGACGGCGACAGCAGTGTCTCTGTCACCGCTCTAGATAAGCTTATACACGCACTATGCTATGATGTGTTTACGTCATAATGCAATAAAGATTATTTAATACAGGAAATGTTTAAAATGGATTAATCGTTTTCGCATTTAAAATCATAACGCGTCTATATTTATAATTATTTCAAATATTAAATTAGAGAGAATATTTTAGGATTTGTATAATATTAATGTAATATAACGTCTCTTAAATTTTATTTACACGTAATCCATTTTTCAGTATAAATATTTCACATACTTTTAATTATAGTTTTTATTAATTGAAGTGATAGCTATAACATACTGGACGTATACAATTTTCTGTTTAAAAAAAAACAACGATTTAATGTATTTTTAGCGTTATAAATAGTGAACAGTAGGTGGTGACAATACCAAGGATTTGTATCCGTAATCTCTCTTATCACACCTGATAAAAATCGAATGATCTGCAATTACACTTTGTACTTTACGGTTACGGCAATTTAAAATAGAAATAATCAAGTAAAAAAAGATAATATCTTATACTTTGTTAAATTTAATAATAAAATGTTACGTTTAATGTAATCTAGTACAAAATAATCACTTATTTTCTTCTGAATTAATAGCCCCGAATGTTATAAGAGATAATTGCGATAAGCTGAATATTTATAAAGACAAGAATCAGCGAGGAAAATGTTGCATACCGAGATAACAACATCTAGTGGAAACATCTGTGTCTATATTCGAATATATACGTGTACTATATATGTATACCTTTGCATATTTTTCTAAAATGAACTAACATTTTTTACAAAATATTAATTCAACGCGGACGGAGTCTCGGTCAAAAGCTAGTATGAAATACTCAGTTAAAAGCTAACAAGCAAAAATAAAATGTGGTCGTATTTTAAGTGAAAAAAAAATTGTCAAATTATGGGTAATTATTTTATTTATATACATAGTTTTTAGACATTTTATATATAGACAAACGTACAGTTCTTTATAGAACTAGTAAACAAGCCCTTATACATTTGTTGATAATAATTCGTATTAATTGAACCAGTTCTTTTCATAAAAAACATATATAAAAACCTTGTAATACCTAGAGAAAGAGAAAGAAAGTTTTCATGATTGATATATAAATACAATAAAATCTTAAATGAAAAACAAGTATCATATTAATATTTATTAATTGTACCTTTTAAACTTCATTCTTTCTTTTCAGCTGTATCAAAACTGTAATTGATTAAAGAGTAACCCTAAAGTTGGTGTTCACACGGCGGCAAACACGGCGACCAATATACATAAATCTCATTAATTATTATTAACTACCAGAAAAATGGAAAAACCAGATGAGAATGAACAAAAAATCGAATTCGAAAGAGTCCTCAACCAAGAGTTGGGTGAATTTGGACTATACCAATTTAGAAATATATTATTGGTATTGTTACCAGCTATATTCTCTGGTTTTATGGCGGGGGATTACATATTTACAGCCGGCAGGCTTCCCCATCGGTGCGCAGTACCAATTTGTGATGATAGGCAACAGGAATACGCACCAAACTGGATTCTAAACGCTATACCTGAGACTGCAAATGGTTTCGACGATTGCTCCAGATATGCGAACACAACACAAATTCCTGAGTCACTTTTAAACGGCACTTGCCCGGCGAATCTATTTGATAGAAATAACATTATTAGCTGTGATAGTTACGTTTACGAAAGAACAAATACAGTTGTATATGATTTTGGATTAGAATGTCAAGAATGGCTCCGTGCTCTCGCCGGTACTTTAAATAGTATGGGTGCGATGATCGCTCTTCCTTTAGCGGGTTTTATATCTGATGTATTCGGAAGAAGAATTTCTGTGGTATTTTTCGGATTTAATGTAGCTCTGGTTGGTTGTGTTCGAGCTTTTTCGGTAAATTACGCAATGTATGCGACGCTACAATTTATGCATACAGCTATCGGAGGAGGTTTATACAGCGCCGGTTACATATTAGCCACAGAAATTGTTGGCCCGAGATTCAGAATTTATACTAGTGCAACAATGTCATCGACGTTCGCTCTCGGTCAAGCTTTGTTAGGATTGATCGCATCCGCTGTTCTAGAATGGCGAACATTATCTTTAGTATTATTTGCGCCTGTATTTATTCTTATATCTTATTACTGGATACTTATGGAAAGTCACAGATGGTTGCTTAGTAAAAACAAGACGGACGAAGCTAGAGCTACATTGTTGCGTGCGGCCAAGTTAAATAAGAAGGAAATACAAGAATCACATTTAAATTTCCTTGTAACTGCCATACCTAAACAAAGCAAATCAAATAGCGGCGAAAAAAACCTACTGTACCGTGTTCTAAAATCACGCGTGATGTTGCAGCGGTGTTGTACGACGCCGATTTATTGGATCACAACAACTTTTATCTATTACGGACTTTCAATTAACGCTGTTAATTTATCTGGAAATATGTATTTAAACTATATTTTAGTAAGTCTTATTGAAATTCCCGGCTACTGGACTGCGGTACTGATTTTAGACAGAGTTGGTCGTAAGGCAACTTTATTCAGTGGCTATCTGTTGTGTGGCATTTGCTGCTTTGCTTTTGCTTTCACTCCAAAATCATTGTATGGTATATCACTATTCTTATATCTATTGGGAAAATATTGCACAGGTGTAGTGTTCACATCTCTGTATTTATTTACTACAGAGTTATATCCTACGAGGCATCGGCACTCATTTTTAGGTTTTTCATCGATGATGGGCAGGATAGGATCCATTGTTGCTCCACTAACGCCGCCTCTCATGGTGTATTGGTCGGGCATACCATCCGTTTTGTTTGGCGGTATGGCAGTAATTACAGCTTTTCTGATATTAACTCAACCAGAAACAAGGGGTAGAAAAATTCCCGATACGTTTGAAGAAGCAGAAAATATTAAATAATATAATATGTATATGTCGGAGGAAGCTACTTTTTATAAACTCAGTTAATTGTTGCTTCACAATATTACTAGTATTTTACATTGTAATTACGTTTAAAAATCATAATTTGATTTTAGTTTTGCTATCGTATTTTTCCGTAATTTAAATTAGTAAAATTGTAATAAAAAGTTAAGAATATTGTAGTCGCGTCAACCACCAATCAGAGCAGAGCACGTAGCTCGAGCGGGGTCGAGGCGCCATCTTTCTCTAGGACTAGCCTACAATTTTGCTGGACATTCGAGCGTTAGCAACAGATCGAGTTGGATCGCTGAGCGAGTACAGATGTTAGTTCCAAGGTGATAGGGACCGATCGAGTTGGATCGTTGCGAGATTGTTAAAGTAAGATCGGTGCCCTGAACCCGCTGCTCAATATTAATTGTAATTATTTCGTTAAATCTAAGTTAGCTGGTTATAAAGTGATCAAATATTGTGACAATAAAACATACAATGCGATCGTTGTGTTTTGTGCTCGCATTTTACCCTAATGACGCCCACTAAGCTCGTGACCACTAATGACGATGACGATGAGAATCAAGCCCTTCTCCGACATATATTATGTTAATAAGTATCGTAAGTTTTTTGATATTGATATTCTCTTTAATTATTTTACCTATAGTATTATAATATTAATAAAAAATAATAAAACCTTGTTTTTTTAAGCAGTAAGGTTTTTTAAATTTACCTTTGACCTCACATTTGATGTCTACCTCGTCGTCCTGTTACAGTTTTAAATTGCACACTAAGCATAAGTAAACAGTTTTTGAAAACATATTTATCATAATGTTCACTTATAAAATACGACTCACATATTATTGCAAGAAATTATAACTAGTCAAATATAATATTTTCATAATATTTTATTGCATTCAAAATATTCATGATACAAATGTTCTGCAAACTAAATTCAGTGATATTTTCATTTAAGGTTTAGAGTAAGTGTACAAAATAAATGAGTTCATTTCCTCAGGGCAGAATTTAGTTGACGCTATTATTCCAATTGCCATTGGGAGAAACGGTAGCTCATTGAGGAAATAAAGCAATTTGAATTGCGTTGATACTACATAGAAGCATAGCTTTAGTAGACATTCCTTGCAAAGATTTGCCCTAATGGGGCATCAAGCAGGCTACACACCGTTTTTGCTGAACGGTCGGACTATAAATCAAAACGAACACGTCTAGCAAAACTGATTCCTGTACAGTTTAACTGACAATTAAAATTTTGCCAGTACACTGAATTTAAACTTACAGTGCAGTTCAGTTAAAACTGAAGGTGTGTCGACGACTTTATAGCATGAATCCTTTTTGAAAATTACCTCCTTACTTAAATATCTCTCCTCACTATTATGTCATTTATGACAAGCATTTTATACTGTTTCTACTGCGCTACTGTATTTTGGATATATTATTTTAACATTATTTAGTATTAATTTATTCTTAGTCTCACAATGGAGTACGACATTATAAATACTACCAGTGGTAATGATATTATTGCTAGCACCTATGCAGATATTTACATTAAATATGACAAAAAAGTGAAGCCAAGCGTTGAAAAAACTGAACAAAAGGTGGAAGTCCCTAAGAAAAGTGATACAGCCGAAGAAATATGGACATCTCCAAGCGATTACCTTATCGGGATAATACAAATGAAACCACCCTTTACTTCAAAAATTATTAAAAGCAAAACACACGAAGGCATTATCAACATTGGGGATGACGTATTACAAAAAGAATACGAGGCATTTCTCCTTTCACTAAAAAAATTATTACGTGAGAACGATGACTGTTGGAAATTCGTTCTAATGAACGAAAAAGAAGAAATTTATAAGAAAGTGAAAATAAAATATCAAAATATATTCAAAACGAAAAGCGCTTTAATGTCGAAGGAAATAGAAAAATTTTATGAAAACACTCTTAAGGAGATGGAAGAGCACACAAAAAAAGAAGTTGAAACCGTTTTATCAAGCGTGTATGCAAACATAGTTAGTCACTTAAACAATGAAATACATTCGAGATTGCGCAAAGAAAGGAAAATAATAGAAGATACCTTAAACAATAAATATTTGACAGAGATAAAAAAAATCAAACGATATTATGCTCTTCTTTTAAGAAATGAACATGATAAGTCAAATCAACTAATAAATTACGCAATCAAAGAACGAAACAATGCGGTTGACATGTTTTATAAGCAAATTGTCCGTGAAAGACTGACTAGTTCAATATATGTTCTGTGCACGGAGAGAAAAAAATGTAAAATCAAAAATGTCATACTCGAAAAGTATCATACTGCAGAAATAAATGAATTCGTAAAAAAAATCAAACAAAAAAGGGACTTATTAGAGTCTATTAAAGAAAAAGATGTCGGTATTTACGATATTAACAAAGATTGGGAAGATAAAATTAAGAAAGTTTTACAATTGTTTCTAAAATTTATTAGTTTTGCTCTTAAGCTATTACCAGAACAAACTACATTCTTGCTTCAGTTAGAAAAACTAGTTCAACTACAACTCGACGATGTAAAGGTATCTGGCAAATCCAAAAGCTCAATTTTAGTTGAGGAAAGTAACGTTTTTAGTTTTAAACAGTCAGGTCCAAGTGTTGAAATATGTACAAAGGAACCATTTCTTATTGAAGGAGACACCTCTGGTACACCTCCAATAGTTTTTGGCAGCAGAGAAACTTTACCTTCAGATGTGGATCTGCCGTATTTTAGGTTACAAAGACAATTTGTTTACGCAAAATGTCACGGATTCGAAGAGATTAAAACATTTTTAGATTCACAACGATGCAAATGTCGTGCACGACCAGAAACACAACCAGAAATGTCCCCAACAACTAGCAAAGTGCAGTCTGTAGAGTCGAGTACTAGTGAGAGCTCGGATGAATTTTTTTTGTTTGAAAATTTTCACCGGCTTCCCGATTGCCCGGTTAGAAATTGTGCTGATTTGTCGTTAGTGAGTTATTTTCCTTATTTAAACTCCTACTTTGATTTTTCGGAAGAAAATTTTAGAAGAGTACAAGCAATATTTGGTACTGGATATAAAAAAGAAACAAAAGAAAATTTACTAGATGCAAAAGATATAGCCAACAGTGAATTGCCATTTGCTGCAACCGGAGAAACGTATCACAACATAGAGACGCAGTGTTCCAGTGACGAGGATGTGAGATATGATCCTCCATGCCCTTGCTTACGTAATTTACTAAAAGAAAGTAATGAGGCGGTTAATGATTTTGTTCCAAAATCTGTGGGTAATACCTGCATAAAACGACAGAAAATGTTAAGAGAAATATCAAAAAGGTATCCAAAATTGAAAAAGATATTCGCGGAACATGGAGTGGATTTGGAAAGTTATGTGTAATTTTAATAAATCATCAAGGCTTAGATTTTTTTGTATTATAGTAACATATCTATACTAATATGATATACAGGAATAATTTCATTATTTGTTTTTTGCATTGAATAGGCTTCGATACTACTGAACATATTTGAAAAATAATTTCACTGTTTAAAGCTACACTATCCTCGAGTGACATAGGCAGGCTATGTTTATTACTACATTATTTTAAGTCCGCGCGGATGTAGTCGCGGGCAATAGCTAGCTGATAATAAAATAAAATCTGAATAAAGCATCAAAACATCTGATAACTATAACTGAAACCAAAGCTGAAAAAATTGTTTAGTAATCTGTATAAAGAATCCTATATTCCTAATTTTGCACAAACCGTAACAAAATGTATAATGTTTCATTGAAAAATATGACAAAAAACGAGTATAATATTTTAAATGCAACCACCTAGTTTTAAATCATTGCACGATTATAGGTATGCCATATCAACAGTTCCCTGGGCAACTCTGAGTTTTATTAAATCAATAGAGAGCGATACTAACAGATATCTCTCTAAAAACTATATAAGAAGGTTTACAACTGTTGTGCACTTTTTATAGTGTGAAGGTTTTTTTTTAATTTGCCATGCATTATATTGTTTTTATCACGTAATATAATAAAAAAATAATGAAATCAAGTAAATTAAATGTAAAATGCTCTAAGTATGAAAAATCGGAAGCTACACGGCGTAATAAGATGTATTGGAAAAATGTTTTAGCTGAGTTGGACAAAGACAAAGATCAAGTAAGTTTCTTTCTCAATTTATGGATTTATATATTTTCTTCACTCATTTTAAATTGAATATTATTACTATGCTTTAGCTGGATGCATACGAATTAAAAGACCTTTCAAGGGAATTATCAAGCGAGCTATGTGAAAGAGTTTGTGCGATTCTGGATTACGAAATGGTTCATGAATCAAATGAAAACATTACAACCAAAACCCGTAAGACTAACCTAGTATTGGAACAAAGCTACCTCTTTATTTTATTATGAACTGGTAATGTGGCAATTAAAATTTTCAGAACAACCGACTTCAAAAATACGAAAAGAGCCGTTATTTTCGAAAAGAAAATCAATCATAATTGAACGAGATTTGGAATCAGATACCGATGTCGAAATTTGCAGCAGGTAAATATCATTAAAATCCAAGAAAGTAAGTATTGTAGATAAGGGTTCTTCCATCAAGTAAATATGTGTTTGTACTTTACAGTGATGATGAACCAGATAGAACAAATATACATCGACAATTCTTAGATAAACCTGAACGAGAACAAATATCCTGGAAAACCAGGTTTCTTCGACCAGAGAGAGAAGATGAGAAAAATCTTATCAAACGCGCAAACGATCTTACCGAAAGGGTTCGTGACTTTAATTAAAAGTAACGTATTTGGAGTACAAAATACAATTAAACATGCTACAACTTTTTGAGTAAGATATATATTTGAGTACTACAAGCTTATTCATGTGACTTATTCCGATTAAAAATAGACTTGGTTAGTAGCCTTTCTGTTCTTCCAGACTATGTACTATATCTGTGGCAAATTTCATCGACATCCTTTTAGCCGTTCTAGATATAGGTACCTACAAACATATGCATCATCTATCTATTCACCTAAACATTTGCATTTATAATGTTAGTAAGATTAATGTTAATTATTACTTTTTAAGCTATAATTTTCTAATGTTTTTAACAGATTGTACAGGATTTTTGTGAATATATGAAGGCCTTAGGTGGTGATCAGCAGTCGCAGCTTTTCACACCTAAGTCTATAAAAGAATTGTTCCAAGTAAGTATAAGTTAAATATATGTGTGGTAACAATAATACTACGTGTAATTTTAATTTAATACTATTGCACCTGGTTGAGCCTAGAGGATATTTGGGGTACGGTACAGGAAATGATCGTATTGTAGACTATGTTAGCAATATTCAACAGCAAGACCAAGGCGCGAAGAGAGGGGATCGGTATTAAGTGCAGTGAGGTGCCCGGCAATGATGCCACGGCGCACTCAAGGCACATCGAAGGGTGTGGCGGCAGTGAGAGTAAAACCACCTTGATTCTGAAACCGGAAATCATTATTTCGACATGTATTAATCTTTTAAAGTAGTGAGAAGTGATTTGATCTGAACCGCTGATTTATCCTACCCGTTATCTCGCTGTTGACGTTTTACGAGCACCTATTCGGCATTCCATCCGCTGTCGGCGTTACTACTCTCCATTACGGTTGATTTTCCGAGAGAGACCTCGATGATGAGGTACGAACTATACTTTTCTATTTTTCAGGTAGAGTTTGACACACACGTAGCGCGTAGTCTTCAAGTTGTGCCAAAAGAAATGCCCACTGTCATCAATAAAATTGCGGAAGTAACTGGAAATTTAGAGGTTTGTTGTTAACATTTTCCAATATTGAAAAAATGAAGAAGTCAGATAAATTATGTTCATCTAGAACTCGTTTTTTTAATATTCGAAAGAGCCCAAAAAAAGTAAATCGACTTATAGGACAAAAATAGTTCCCTGAAGAGACCTCATAAAACATGCAACCATTTCGTTAGATGGGTCGAATTGTGATATATTGGTGATAATTTTGATCAAAATTATTATATAGGAACGAGTTTTTTTTATCAAAACATCCAATTTTTAGCTATCCCACAATGCCGCATTAGCCCGAGAGGTTACTAGAGACATTAAAATAGAAAAGCGTCCGGATCGTCTGACAGCTTTCGGACGAAGTCTTCCTAGAAGGGAACAATGGCGAACACCCAAGAATGACACAAAGAACCAGTGGCGATCTGCTAAGCATGTTCCCAGAGATCTCGTCTCATTAAAAACTGTATGGGAAGGGATAACAAATATAAGGTAAACAATAACCAAACACAACGATATTTTTTTTAACCTTTGATTATTGGTTCTTTGTTGACAACCGGGAACATGATCTAAGCTTTTAATAAATATTAACAAGCAAGCACGTTTTCAGAAGAAAAAAGGATAAAAATGATACTAAAAATGTCTTAAAATTAAATCATTTCTTTAACAGGAGCGTAAGAGAATACTGCCGTTGGATGATCCAACATCCGGAGCACAGAAGAGCTCCTTACCTGAACAGCCTGGGCATGTTCGACCCAGCGGTGCTCAATGCCAGGCTCACCATGGAGTTGCAGCACCACGCACCACCTACACATAACAACGCTCCAGCGCCCATCGACCACCTGCGTCGAAGATTGTCACAACTAGCCGATATCAATTAAATGTTGTCACGTTGTTTCACATATATATGCGTTTATCAATATGACATTTTAAAATGTTTTAATATGAGGTTTTTATTTATTTTCTAGTCATAAATTATTTAATAGCTATTAATGCAAATATATAAGGTTAGTTTAGCGCTATAACAAGAACCTGCTCCCCTAGATAAAGTGCATTCGCTCCAAAGGTATTCCATGACGAAGTTCCAAAATGTATGAAACTGATAATAACTTTAGATTTGTCACGTTCTTGCCCCTACGCAAGTTACATTATTACGGCAGTAGCTGATTCGAGGCGGGACTGAATTGTTCTAATCGTTCTCCGATCGGCCGGGTGGCCGACACTCGGTTACCGTTCGGTAGTAGTAGTATCGTGTGTGTCCATACAAAATATATGTAATACTAGTATTACACAGTCAATAGCTATTGACTGCGACTCCTTCAGTAGCCTAAGTGTTTTTCCAGACTATATTCTAAATCTATGTCAAATTTTATCGAAATGCTAGAGATATCTACAAACAAATATTCTGCCATCTATCCATCCAACTAAACATTCGCATTTGTAATATAAGTAAGATTATTTGATCGTGCTACAGCCGTTACTGGGTTCTTGCTGGGTTGGGGCCTGGCTTGGACTTTCATGAGTCATTCTTAATACTGATGCTGATGATTAATATATCCTTGATAATTTATTTGGCTTTTTTATTCATGAAGAAAAAATAAAAATAAGTTAAGCGCCATCTATATAACATTTTGTGCACTTACAGCTCTTTGAACTTGCAATGGAACAACAATATGACCGAATGAATTTGATCATGGTTGCCGATGCGCATAATAGATGGCATCTTATATATTTTTCAAAAGAACTACATAGAAAACATGTTGTTATATGTAAAAACTTAAAAAGATTCGAAACTATAAAATATTACCAAACACTAAACTCTTACTTGTTTATTTGGTTTTAAATTTACGAATAATTATAGATTCGTCATTGCTTTTGAAACAAATTTATAATTACACGTTTGATACTTTAATTTATGTTATACTTCTGTCTGCTAAACTTACAGCTTTACACAAAAAAACATCAAAAAGAATCTGAAATCTGAAAGAACTAAAAATGACATCATTATGACAGAAAGCATTTTTAATTCATTTATTTATATAATTATATCAAATAATGCATAAATGTACATTAAATACGTGTGATTTCTAGTGACTCTAGAAAATGTCTTGTGGTAAAAGACCTCTAGTCAAAAACTGGGACAAACCTAAAGCTCTAAAAACTATCAAACCATCTCGTTATGAACAAAATGAGGCATCCGTTAAAATGCACTGGAAGAAAGTTATCAGAAATTTAGAAGCTTCTTACAAAGATGAACAGGTAATCTTGGTCTTAGCAATACACTGAAATTAAAATACAAAGAAATGTAGTATAAAAAAAAGACACAATCATTAAAGTTACTGTGGCAACAATTAAAAAGCAGGGTTTAATGGTTAAAGTCGTTGTTCAAAAGAATCCTATAGGTACACTAGGAATTCTGTTAATTATGAGTGTTAACAGAATGATATAATCACTACATAGTATATAACAAAGTCGCTTTCTCAGTCTGTATGTCCCCTTGACTGTTTAAATCTTTAAAACAACGCAACGGATTTTGATGCGGTTATTTTAATAGATATAGTGATTCAAGAGGAAGGTTTATATGTATAATAACATCCATTAAATAGTGTAGAAATACTGTTATTTTTGAGGTTTCTAATGTGATGTCGTAAATAATTACATTTTTCCGCTTACATTGCAACAAACGCAGGCTGAAACCTACGAGATTTATCAGATTTATACCCGTGCGAAGCCGGAGCGGGGCTGCTAGTTCAAAAAAAATACAGGAACTTTTTGCGTCATTTTATGGTACAGCTAAAGCTTTAGTTTATGGGGAATTTGTACACACATAACGCTGACTCAAGGTGGATGAAAACTAATGATGATTACTCGTAATAAGAGAACTAGAATAATTATATATTGTTTTAATGTTCATTATACTTGATTTTTGAATCGATTTCTTGCCGTAGAAACCCAACAAAAGAATTACATCCATTTGTAACACTGATAAATATTATATAATTTGTAAATTTTTTGTCATTTTAGTTTTGGGAGTCTCAATACAATGTGGTTCGCGAATTACTGGATCCTGTGATATTCCAAAGAATAACGAAGATATTCAATTTACCATCGGAATCTAAGAAATATGAACCACCAGAAAACGACGTTACGCCTACACCTTCAGCACAATTCATTGAAAAATCAACCACTAATTTGGAAGTAAGCTAGTTTGCAATTAGTTATTACTTAGACAGCATATAAATTTATGCCTTTTTTATATTACAACGAGCAAACGGCCATCTAATATCGCCGAAACGGCGAAGGGACCACTGCCATAGACTGCCTCAATTGCATATGCGTTGCCTGCCATTAATCGACGGAGAGGAAAAGCACTGAAAAAGAATACTTTTTCTTTCTATGCGTCCTCTCTTTAGAGAAGTCCACGTCCTCGTCCCATCCTTCCCTTACAATAAAGGGGTAGGAAGGCGAAGAGGAATAGTATTAGGCCTCCGGAACGCACAATCATCAGACGAACAAATTTTTAATATTAATAACTTTTGGATGTGCATTTATTTTCATCTAAATAATATATTAAACTAGACATATTGTTACAGCTACATTGATTTGTGTCTAATTACTGTTCCACAGCAACAGGCTCCGCTTCGCAGTCGAATTACTTTTTCTGTAATAGACGTCCAACGGTCAGTGAGCGAAGAATATCCAAAGGAACTATCGGACCATTGGACTGAGACCTCGCTTCGGTCATCCGAGTACAAAAAAATACGTTCCAAATCATCTATCAGGAGCAAACTATCAAAAACCTTAAGGGTCGCCTCCAAATCTACCACAAGAGTATTTCCAAAGTTTGCTTCAAAAATGAGAGTTAAATCTAAGGATTTTAGTTCTCAAGAATCTACAGAGGAAACACTTCCTGAAACTGACGAAGATTTAAGAGTACATCATAGCGAATTCGATGAGTGAGTTTTATTTGATACTAGCTGTCGCCCGCGACTCCGTCCGCACGTTCTTTTTCTAAAATAATAGATTTTTTTTAATAAGCAGCCTAAGTTACTCCATATTACATCACCTACCTGCCAATAAAAGTCAAGTCAAGTACAGTCAAATCAGTCCAGCCATTTCAGAGATTAGCCGGAACAAACAGACAGACAGACAGACAGACGGACAAAAATGTGAAAAACGGTATTTTGGTGTATGTATCGTATATATATTCATCAACATGTAGTGTAAAATGGTTATTTAAATATTACAAACAGACACTTCAATTTTATTATATGTACCTATACATTTTATAAGCAATAAACTCAAAAGACTTCATTAAAAAGAACTGACGCTATCATCTAACCATTGTTTACTAATTGTCGAGGTATAGTGTTAAGATTAGAATTTTGGAGTTAGTATATGGAATAATTTGTTTGCTACTATTTTTAAGTTTTATTAAATTTAAAAACCATATGAACGAAATGTACATGCAGGGATGTTCTGGAAAAAGTAAAAAATCCTCATTTCGATTTCTTATATTGCAACGAAAGTGAAGCTGATATGATCAAGTGGAACTCAAAATTCAAACAAAAGGGATTTGAAGTTTCGGCGTCTGATCAATTTAACAAAAAAGCGGAGATAGTTACGAAGAAGGTATTGTGTTAAATTTTAATGCATTAAATAAACTATGCAATAGTTTTAGTCACCACTATCTGTACTTCTTTCTTCTTTCCGAACATAATGATCTGGTTATTTCTAGATCGCTACTGAATTTTATGAATGGTGGTCCAACCTCGGTACTGGAGAGTATAAAAGTGAAATAAAGCGTCCAGAAGACATTGAAGACCTATTTCAGGTATTTTGTTGTCAAATTTTCATGAAAAGAAATGAAATCAAGGGTTAATACTAGCTATATTTTACAGGTGTGGTTCGACGAGCACGCATCCAGAGGATTGGTTCTCGATCCTAAAATTCTTCCTTGTGTTAAGCAAAGTATTGCCGATTATGTCGGAGTTCCAAAGGTAATGTGAATGAAAACTTCAAGAATATTTTAAATTTAATTAATAATAATGTTGTTTTGTTAAGTGTAGAACGACCATACGCTTCTTAAGAATTTTACTTTAATTCACGACCTTAGTTATTTAAGTTTGTTATAATCCTATTGATAATTATCTATTTTGAATCAAGATATCTAAGAAATTCGTAGACATATTTGTTCTTAAACTGGACAATATATTTAATCTCTAATCTAAATATAAATAACCTTGTAATTCTTTTTGTCAAGGCTTCATGTCCCAAAGCATTGAAGAGACAGATAATGTCCGACATAATAGCGGAGAGCAGTCCTGCACATACTACCGCCTTCGCCACATGTTTGCCTCAACATATGAAACATATACCTCCAAAGAATAACACCAAAAAGACCTGGCAAAATATTCAGATACCTGATGACTTAAAAACTATGTCTTGTGTATGGTCAGAAATACAGCATTTGACGTAAGTATAGCTATGTACAAACTTAAGCATAGTTCCGAAGCAAATAGTTTTCGCGATTTACACAACAGGAATTCACTTAATTGCATATCATTACAAATGAATATCCACACTGTACGTATATTTTTGATGCATTAACACGTTAAAAATGTTTGATATAATATTTCAGGTCAACAAAGACGTTCTACAACTGGTTGAAACAGAGGCCTCACTTGCCGATGCCGCCCTATCTCCAGTCTCTGGACCAGTCTGGAGAAAAGAAACAGTTGTTCGTTGTTCCTTCAGACTTCGTTGTACAGGAGAAATCGTCAACCTCTAATGTACAAGAGTTGGCATTCCCCGTTTCTGAATTCACATTGGAATTAAAAGAGGAATTAAGCAAGATTTTGAACCAATAGTTTTTATTTTGTTAAAGTACATTATTACAATATTTCTATATGATTGTAGTTGTATTTTTTACCGCAATAACTTACAATATAACTATAACTATAGTTTCCTTGGTGATTATCACGTTACATTGGTATTGAACCCCGGCTGCACGCTCAAAAAAGCTTGATTCCTTGTCACGTTCCGTCTGAGCCAAGCGTGCAAGCGAGAGCGCAGAACAAGCGACATATAGGTATGACCGAACTAAGCGTTCCGCTTCTAATTTATTTCGTAAAATTAAGCTCAGTAAACCGACTTTAAATACAATAATTTTCTTTATTTTAAAGTGACGTTTTAACATTTCTGCAATTCGTAGAAAATGACTTCATCTCTGAACAATTACATAATCTTAATTCTTAGTAATATTATAATATAAATGCGAAAGTTTAGATGGATGGATAGATAGATGTTTGTTAGAGTTTGTAGCCTAAACGGTTCAACGGATGGATAGTCTGAAAGAACACATAGGTTAATTTTGATCCCGGAAATAGTTACGGTTTCCTAGGCATACGAAGTTTTTTGATATTTAAATATTTACTCAATAGTTCCGCAACAGTTCATCAAGTCTTACTGAAATTTAGCACAGATATAGAACATAGTCTGGAATAAGACACTGGATACTAAGTTTTGTTTTAACTCCCCGAGGACGGAGTCGCGGGCGACTGCTAGTATATAATTAGTAGATCGCTAAGTTCGCTAATTTTATATCATATGTGTGACTAGCTGTCGCCCGCGACTCCGACTCCGTCCGCGCGTTCTTTTTCTAAAATAAAAGTTTTTTTTTCTAAAATAAATGTAGACTAAGTTACTCCTCATTACATCACCTATTCGCCAGTAAAAGTTCCGCCAAAATCGGTCCAATCATTTCAGAGATTAGCCGCAACAAACAGACAGACAGAAAAATTTTTAAAAATGCTTTTTTGGTCTGTGCCGTGTATATATACAAGTAGTAAAAACCGATTATTTCAATATTACAAACAGACCCCAATTATATTATATGTATAGATGTACAATAATAAATTTCGATGTGTATAAATACATTTAAATAAACCAAAACTTATAGAAGAATATAATTATTTTGATGTAAACAAAACAATGATATCCTTGGTAATGACCGCGACATATCACATTAACTTCCTTTTCAACACGGATGTACGGCCCAGTCATTGCGTAGCATTTAATTTCTTTACGTAATTTTTATATTTTAGGACAGAAAACAACAATTTTAAAATGTAATAGCAGTTTCTGTAACTAAATGTAGAGTTTTGATTCATATATCAACTTTTATAGGATAGACAGTGTGATAATAATAAATTAGCCAGCGACTCCGTCCGCGTTCTTTTTCTAAAATAAACGTAGCCTAAGTTATTTCTTATTACATCCGCTATCTACCAATAAGTCTCGTCAAACTAGGTCCAGCCATTTCAGAGATTGGCCGGAACAAACAGACAGACGAACAAAAATTGTAAAAATTGCCGTTTTGGTGTATGTACGTTATATACATTCTGTGTACTAAATATCGGGAATTTATCAATAAAACAAAAAATACAAATTATTCATCTAAATTTATTTTATCGCCTTCAAAGTAGGCCCCATCGCTTGCAATA
>JAAOEG020000028.1:3645646-3655985 GCA_011763625.2 Papilio bianor | reverse complement strand
TTAAAACAAATTAAATGACAGATCCCGCTCAAACTTTGCGCGCTAAATCAGTACAGTGCTACCAACATGCAGTAAAATTAGAACGACCTCTTTTACGCGGGTCTTTTTATTGACATATTCCCAATACTTTTTACACAGAGTAGTATATTCATATACATGTAGTAAAAACGGTTTTTCATTATATGTATATATTATAGTTTTGTGACTAAGAAACATGAAACTGATGGTTTAATTAAAACATGTAAAATATTAAAATTAAAACTAGGTGCACAAAAAGTATTTAATGTTGCCCTTTTTATTTGTTCAAAAATTCACAACAAATGTTTGGCTGCAAGCTGTTTTTAACTCACTTGAATGGATAAAGTAATGAAAAAATGCAACGGCCGGTAACAAATGTTTAAATTGCTCGTTTAATTGACTTTAAAATATTGTTTGAATTTATTTACAAGCTATTGTTTCGTGTATTCGAATATTATTTTTATTCCATGAATGCTAAAAACGACAAAGTCTAGTTAAAAATATGGATTTTAATAGTTTATCTATGTACATATATAAGGCCTCAGTACAATAAATAACTTTCGTTTCGTCTACACCATTTATCAATCTTATAAGTACAATACCACCCGTGACAGTGTAAATATAGAAATGCTAATAAACATTTATTGCATTAAAATTATAATACCTACATGCGAAATCAAATCGGTTACTGCATTTTTTTATTTTATCTATAGATATTGTGATTAATTAGATAAACTTTATGGCTGACATGAATTCATAGTCTAGTTTTAAATTCAATTTAAGTATTAGTGATATCACGTATATGTATACACGTACGTGTATATATATTGTGCTATGAAGTAGATTTCAACTTTATTAAAATGTGACAAAAGTTTATATCCGTGGTCATGCCTTAGTTAATTCGGTTTATATAATCAATTTGTTGTTCAAATTATATTGTTTTATCTGTATACGTGTGTAATAATTTAAAAAACATAAAAAAGATGAAAGACAAATTTCTCTAGCACTAATAACTCAAGAATACAGATAATGTAATACAGAAATTCGTCGTTTTTTAGTACGACAAACTATAAATCTCCCATTGATATCTCAATCCAACGAATAACAAATGTCATCGTAGAGCGTCAGAAGGTTAATAGAATCATTATGCGCCAACCAATTACCTTATCGAAGATGCTGATGTCTAAGAACGATAGCGACATACTATCAGATAACTTGGTTTTTATTGTTTTTTAATTAATATGAAACACAATTGTTATAACCTACCCTTTTGTAACAGTGGAACCTGATGGAAATATGATAGGGAACCTGTCGCCATGAATTCACGGCTACATTAAAAAAATGTAGTAAACACAGGAAGAAGTGACGAATTGATTACGATAATTATAGTATTATAGATATGTCTCGTTCGATATAAAGTGATTACAGATAACAATCATTATTTTTTAATAATACATTTGCAAGCAACAAATCGCACTTTGTGTCGTACAAAGAAACTGTTTATCGTGTTAATATTTTAAAATGGCGTTGTTTTATTCCGTTGCATTGAAATAAGGAAAATATAAATTAAAAATTCGAATACATTTTTGTTGAAACTAGTTTTATTTTTTTAATAATATGGCAGACCCACAAGTGGCTCATAAAGAAGTGATGGACGAAATAGTGAACAGAAAGAAGTTAGGTGACAAAAAGTCTCATTCGGAAACTTCGCTACAAAATTTAGAAGACATTGACGAAATTGACGCTGGAAAAGATCCCGGGGTATGTGTTATGTATATTTTAATTTTAATATCATGAATAAAAATCTTGTATTGAGTTGTACTCACATTGTATAGAAGACAATAAAATATATTGAATAAATTTAAGTACTATATTTGCAGATATAATATTTCTTTGTCATTATTTATGATAGAACTTTTATTAAGACGTTTAAAATTAAATACGACTTTTTATGAGGAATTGATCTAAAGTTTATGAGGTAGCTTGCTTGTCCTGTTTCTTGAAGCGATCTTTTTTATAAATAACATTACCTTACAGTTTCTTAAACAAAACCTTCTTGTCCATAAAATTAGCAAGACAAAATTGTTGAAACTTAATACTAATATAATCAATATGACTATAGTGTCATAATTTCGTAGGCTACAAGTCCATTGTGTTAGTATGGAGGATTCTGACCTACATCTTATTTTCAGTGGCTTACAAGCTTTGATACATGTTCTTTTTACATTGTCTATATAGTGTGTCACAAATATATGATATGCTTCAGGTAGTAAACAAAACGCTAAACAGTGTCGCAAATGAAGATGACGGGGGTGACAGGCGTCGGACGATGTCGACGCCCGGCCCGGTGTCGGGCAGCCTGCTGACGGCGACCGCAGCGAGGGCCGGGCGCCGCCGCCCGCCCCGCAGCGTCATGTACGCGCCCGACCTAGAGAGAACTGTGAGTCTGACACTGTCACATTTATCATTGCTTAATATTTTTGTTTTATAAAACTAGTAGCAAATAATTAAAATATGAAATAACCCGACTACTCACACAAATTGTATCACAGTCAACTAAGTTATGTTCGTTCTGACTCTAGGAAAGAAACTTTTCAAAATCAATAAATAGATTTAGGCTTTAGAAGGTCACAATAGTCTAAATGAACTTTTTTAAACTTATTATTTCCCTCCTGTTAGTCTGCAAAAAATAACCAACAATTTATTTTATTATTTGCATTTTTAGAACACTTCTTTTTAAACTAGAAGATAGCAAACGAGCAAAAAGCAACCCTAACTCGCCAATTTGCAAAGCAACTGCTGCTTATATGCAATTGCAGATTTCATTCCCTTACCTTCCATATAAAAGTAAGTGGGTAAGGAAAGACGACTAAAATTAGACCGCCGGCAAGCACACTCATTAGGCACTTCCCGCCTGTCTTGTCTGTGGTCGTGGTTTGCAAAGGGCGAACTGGCCCTATCGTGCAACAGATGTTGTTTTTGGCGTTAACCACTGTTAAGCATAGCATAACGGTTAATACAAAAATTCATGTCAGGATCAAAAATAATAAGTATTACAGAGTCAAATAATCTTCTATCAAATTATTGGTAAATTGTATGTAAATAGAAGTAGCACTTAATACAAGTGTTAATGTCATAACCATACTCATGTTTACATTTAACATGTATGTACAACTTCAAAACAAGAACACTTTAAAATTACATGGAAATTGTCTCCCTTCTTCGATATTTCAAGAAGAAATCGTGTTTATTATTATCTTGAAGTAGTAATAGTAGTAGTAGTCGATTTAGTACTTTAAGATACAATATTACTATTTTTAAACATGATTTAATAAAAAACAGAGATTACATTATAGATGTATCATAAAAGGATTAGTTTATATCAAATTCGATAAGACCAAACTGACTGGGATAAGCCTGTGTTACCTAACATCTTATGTAATTAGGAAAATTACTCGCTAAAACACATTTAGACCTTCATCAACTATTCAAGTTATTTTTGTCATAACTAAATATTTAAACAGAATAACAACTTAAAGTAAAATGTAGGATTACAGTAGAGAAAAGTTTTGTTTCCTTAAAAATCTTCAAGCTCTAATGCTATTGCAAAGTATAATATTATATGTATAACCATTGTAAGCTGTTATATTTAGATACTAGCTATCGCCCGCGACTCCTCCCGCGTGTTCCATTTCTAAAATAAAGGATTTTTTTCTAAAATAAACGTAGCCTAGGTTACTCCTTATTACAACACCTACCTGCCAATAAAAGTCCCGTCAAAATCGGTCCAGCTATTTCAGAGATTACTCGGAACAAACAGACAGACAGACTGACAGACAAAAAATTAAAAGAAAATGTTATTTGGTGTATGTACCGTATATATAAAATTTATAAAAAATTACATTAACGTAAATGAACTATCATATAAATGTAGTAAAAACGGTTATTTCAATGTTAAAAACAGACACTCCCAATTTTATTATATGTAAAACGAAGTTATTGTATTGTTTATCTTTATTTATTAAAATTGAATATTAGTAGTACAAACATTTAATATACTACGTGACTATTGATTTTTTTCTTGTGTAATTATTTATTTTGTCGTATAAATCAATTATCAAATTGGAATTCATATTTTATTATTCTTCACAAATCTGTTATCAATTATTATTTCATGATTACTATTTTAACAAATTAACTGATTTATAAAAAGTAAGACAACGATGTAATTAAAAAAAATTACATTAACGTAAATGAACTATTCAATACACATTTTAATCTCATTCAAAATTAATGTTGATTTACCGACTTAAACTTAGTCCACAATATTATAACCAATATTCAGAATAACGCAATTTGTTTTGAGCATATGACTGCATTCATCTGAAATCAAACAATTCTTTTAAGAATGATCAAACCCACCACTTCACATTTGGTACCATATCGTTAATAATTGGGTTATGGATCAATGTTTTTAAACTAATTGAGCCTTCATATGTTCTAACTAAAAACTGCCAGATGTTAGGTATTAGAAATTATATTTACGAGTAATCTTCTTCTACAAAGATAATTTTATTAAATGTATGATACGATGAAGTAATAATATGCGGGCATTTCCCTGCATCAACATACTTTGATAAGTGTCTCGGTTTATTGCTGTTATAATTTGCACACAAAAAGGATTTACACGAACCTCTTATCAAACATCGTATCAATGTTCACTTATTTTGGGAAATACTTTATTAAAGGTATTTTTATTGATTTAGATATTGCATTAAAAACTTCATTATACCCTATCCATATCCCACTCCAGGTGGGACGCACCAGGTTTTCCTCCTCAATATCTGTATTTCGTTATCTCAGTCATCATACCCATCTTGATCATGTTACGTTTTAGGCAATAATATATCTCTTCCTACGCCTACCCTTACGGATGTACTACTCCACACTCATAATTATAGTTCTTGTTGTGTCCCAACTTGGCACAGGTGATTTAGTATAGATACAGTGCTTGTCTAGATACAACGATAAGTACACAATCGTGATACACAGCCGCTCCACTCCAGTCTCGGAATACGACTGACTCAGCCGCCACGGGAACCAGGCGCATGAGACTACCAAGATGTTCATCTGACTAATTGATCCACCACAGTTCTCCTTTTCACACCCATACCATGCTAAACATTTACTTTTTAATTTCGCTAGCATTTCAGCAGCATATATTCTCCTTTTATTCAACCCTTTAACTTGCCATGGAATTAAAAATTAATGTCATTAAATTTAACAACAACTAAATAATAATACTACACTATTCAACTGCCAAACAAACATTGGGTGTCTTTTATTTACATCGCATACGATATTTTTAATATATAATTTTTATAGTACCACAAAAAAAATAGTAAAAAGTACCAAAAAAGTTATAGTTCTCTCGTACATTATATCAGATCGGTATTATATGACGGATGTAATTATCAACACGTGGTTAGACTTTTATAATATTTTCCATGAACCTGATTGTCTTTATCATAGAAGTTAAATTAATTAAATTTTTGATAAATAATGTGCAAATTAAATATTAAGCGGCAAAAATATTATTAATCAAATTATCATCTAAATGAAATAAATCATGATTAAGTTATCAATAAATCCACGTAAAGATAAAATATATACGTAATAACTAATCTGTAACAAGATTAATTACGTGCGTACTGAATGAGTATAATTAAAAAGGTACTAAGATAATTTCCTAAATAATGTCTTGATGGTTAAAAACAACATAAATGTATTCTAAAACATTGCTAGGCTCTCATGACTCATCCCACTCTTACTCCTTGAATAGAATATAGAAAACTATAAGATTTGTACAAATGTTTCGGCTATGAAAACACACGGTTTCTGCATTTATTAATTGTCAATTGACAGTTGTTTTTACTATATGCAGTTTTTAGTTAAAAATAATTTTAAAATCAAAATCTCAATCTTAAAAATACAACATTCAAATTCAAAATGTCTTCAGTACAAGAGAAACTTTAGGTTTTCGAAAACCTACCAATAATATTTGTGACAAGCTGTTTTGCCAAGCTTTCAAAGTAAATTTATTTTAAGCTCCGACCTTAGTTTAAACAACGAATTCGTATATATGGGCGCAATGGGTTGTAATGATTTTTGCATTCGAAACATGTGGATACGACTGCATTGAATACATCAAATTCTTTATTAAGACTTTCTTAAATTTTACTGAGCCACATGGTTACTGAGCTACATTAGGTAGGCTTAGTTTAGATACCTATGATAGTATAATTGGTTTCGAAAATACAATTATAGTTATTTTGTAATGTGTGACTGTTACTTCCGTCCACTAATATTTCAAATTATCAGTTTGATAAATTATTTCTTGATTAATCGTAGATTAATCGGCCTATAAGGTTAGTGGTATACCAAGGTCAACTGTAGAGACGATTCTTGACTAAACTAGTATAAAAACACACACTTTCCCTCATAATGCTTTGTTCTTAATAGGGTACAGATTTTTAAATCCCTGGTTACTAAAATAAAATGACAAAAAACAGTGTAGTTAAGAGCCAGTACAGTTCCATAGTGTCGAGCGGACGTGGGGCCTGTTTGTGAGGCGGGTCACTCTCGCGCATCCAACTGTAAACCTTTTGAGTCCAGCCGGCCGCGAGCCACCCTTGCCCCCTCGCTCACCCGACCCCCTCCTGTAAATACCGACAGCCGTGCCGCCCCAACGCCTCACCTAATGAAAATTCGATCTCTTTATTTTTATATTCCCATACGTTGACTGCTAACTCATCGTTTAACGAAGTTAATCGAAATATTTATTGGTGTCATCAGAATACGATAAGAGCGGGGAATTACACGTTAGTCGAGATTTAATATTCTTGTCCAAATCGAAAGTAAAAGACAATGTAAGAAACATTTACATACATTAGTTTTATGCTATGGAATAATAAAAATCTTCAAATTGATTTAGCGTTTATGGAAGTTAGAGCTATATCTGTGTTTAAGACCTTTAAACAATAAAATAATCACAAATACTAATTGGACAGAAAATCAAACACACAACTTGCAGTAAGAGTATAAAGCGTCAGCACCCAAGAAATAGCACTATGTAATCAATTTTTACCTTAAATCGAAAGCAAAGTTGTTTAGTGTTCTTCAATATCGTCACAGTGAGGTATTTTGTGATGCATATATTTTCGTATAATTCAAAAAAGCCTATCTAAACAATTATAGCGAGCGATTTTGAACCTTAACGTCTCTTGTTAGCTAATAAAATGGAACAAACCATACAGTGTGTGATATGATAGTTCCAAAATAATCATGCATATTTTTCTGTGAACGCCAGTCCAAAATTTGTTGCATAGGAACGCGAAACAACGTAATGGGATTATTGTGAAATACAGGCCGATGTCGATCGAGAGAAACAAGTAACTTATGAAGTTAATTAATCCGATTTTATACGGCTTTCGATGGCGAAATATTTAAGCTTGCTTTAAGGTTTGTTAAAAAATATGTCCCTGACTTTGTTTCGTAATTTAACATTGTACTTTTTATATTCACAGGATTCTACGAGTAAGAAAGATGAGGATTCGATTTTAGGCACATCAATGGGTAAGATTGATTTATTAGTTAAAAAACACAGTTAAACTTACACGAGTAGCAGAAAATTATTAAACAACGCTTCCCATAGAGTAATAGGGTTCCATAAAGTTTATTATTCAGTAATGTTATGTAATATAATGACACATGAATAAATATATTTTAATTAATAATATTTGATAATTTCTTAAATTAAATGTAAAACATGATATTAATCACTATCCGTTCTTGGTGTTAATCTAAATCGCATTCTTCAATTGCCTTATCATTTAATTATTTTTCGTACATTTACAGGAGATCGAAATAATGCTAGCCCAGTATTATATAATGGCAATATTCGTAATAATGGAGATGCGAAATCTTTAAGTAAGTATTATATTAAATTCAATTAAAAAAGAATTTTGCGTTTGATTTCACATTATAGGTCTATGTAGGGTATATAGTCAATTGAAAAATAATTAGTACGAAAGACTGTCGGTGCCTCAGAGGGGCTCTTGACTTGTAATCTGCAGGTCCTCCCTGTTTCATTTATCCGACGTTCTTACGGTGAAAAAAAAACATCGTAATACAATCTGCACATATCTGTGAATAAATTCAAATGTGTGCGTGAAGTTAATCAATCCGCACTAGGTCACCGTGCTTGACTGTAGCCTAGCTACCCTTAATTTAGGGTAAGCTAGGGGGATGTATTGTGAGCTGATGATGATGGTAATTAGTAAGAGCCATTCAAATTAAAGCATAGGTGGCTCAGAGGTTAAGCACTAGACTTGTAATCTGCAGGTTCTGAGTTCGAATCCCGCCATGTACCAATGTGTTTATCCATTTTCGCATAATATGTTCATTTATTCGACTTCATCGTGATGCAATCTGATGCATCTGCGATCTGAGAATATTTTCAAAGACATGTGTGAAGTCATCCAAAGCGCGCTTTTCTATTTTTAAGGTAACTATCGTGTATACAACACGCTAAATGACGTTCGCGGTGGTACGACTCCTAGGAAACGCTCCGTGACCACCATGGACGCGCAGTCTCTGCGCTCGGTGGACACCCACGCACCTCCTCCCACCAGTCCAGAAGATAACAAGCGACTTACGTTGTAAGTATTAAATCTATTGCCTACTTTCATACAGTAAACAACTGTGACAGAAGGGGACACAGAGAATAACTAAAGTAACATCATGAAAATAGCGGCAGATAGATTACAAACATCTAAAAAAGGGCAGAATAAAGCATTAAACAATGACCATGTATATGTTGGAAACCCATAAGAAAAACTTTCACCACCCACGTCTTCCCTTGATCGCAATTATGTAATTAATGTATTTATTGATGACTTAGCGAAAACCTTAATTTTACTTAGTTAAATAACTTAATAAACATAATGTGTGTGTGTGTATATGAAAGTTAAGAACTCTGGTGTTCCTATCGCTGGAGAAATTTCCAATTCTTCCTCTCGTGTGCCTCCTGATACAACACGACACTCACTCTCTCCTTTACTATGTATCTTGTCCGTGGTCTACCCCATTTTCTTTTCCCCTTTTTTTTTTTCCTAATTGTTTAATAAACATAATCTACTTTAATTTTACTTTTGTTTTACAGGAAATATATGACATTAATATTGAGCGGTATGTACGCTATACTGCTGGTGACATTGGGCGTTATTTTCAACCTCGCTGATCCTTTTGTGGATATGCATTTAGCTACGGTAAATATTATGTATACTTTAATGTTAACTTACTGCCCCACTCAAAGTTGATAGGAATCATTTGAAGACCTCCTTAGCGTAGATTTAACACAACAAATTTACACTGAGTGACTAAACACGATTGTATGTGGCAATTAATCAATAGATTTTATTTTTTATTCAAAATATATTTTTATTTAATCCACTAATATTTCTTGTAACCATTCCAACTAATCTCTAGGCCGCTAGTATATGGTTTACGACAATAGTCGTATAGCGGGATTCGAACCATAACCACGTGATTTAACATCCGTACCCTCAACCATTAGACTACCGGCGCTTCAATTTGGAAGTGAAATTCAATGAATATGGAAGATATTTACGCAAGTATTTGTTTCTAATGTAATTTATTTAAAAAAGATTCCTTTCAGATATACTCATTAATTTTAACTGGCGTTGGGTTTTTATACATGATGTATTTACTACTTGATATCGGTAGATATAAAACCAAGGCGTTAAAAAATCAAAAAGCTAAGGAAATACATGAAGAGAAACTTTCAGAATATTATAGGAAACGAGAAGTAAGCATTGTTTAGTAACAGAATGAAGCTTGAAAGCATAATTGGTTAAATACGTTTGTTTTAACAAAACAAATTTGTTTAATAGGAAGAGTTCGGACCAATAATAGCGGGGGACCGCACGCCTGATAGTTACCGATCGCTGAAAATACCATCGGCATTGCTCGTGTCACTGAAACATGACTATTGCTTCAGCCAGGGCCGGCATTCGGGGAGTTTTTATCTGAAATTGGGAGCTGCCGGTAAACCGTAGTTTTTTATTTTTAGTTTAGATTATAGCACCACTAATTTTATTATTAAAATTAAAATTTAACTTTGTTGCTAGTAATAACTTATGCTATATCAAGTTATATGTTTGTTGTATTAATGTGTTATAATATATGTTCAAATTTACTGTATTCCTTCAAATCAAAATCTTATATACTGTTTTTTTTT
>JAAOEG020000028.1:3610424-3629422 GCA_011763625.2 Papilio bianor | reverse complement strand
CCTTTTCTTATAAGGAATGGACGGGAAGGGGAAGTGGATTTTACGGAGGCGAGGATGCACAGGAATAGGAGATATTCCGCTTACATCGATTAAAGGTAGGCAACGCATCTGCAATTGCGGATTCCTATGGGTAGCGGTTACTTCGCTATTTCAGCGAGATTATAGGTTGCCGCTTGCTCGTTTGCCAACTTGTAATATTAAAAAAAACATTCATTAATGACCTATGAGCAAATTTAAAATTTAATCCAAAGGAAAATGTCACTGTACTAAAATTAAGTTTCGCGCTGTAGTAATATTTACCACCACACTTTCGCCGCGGATCTTGTCGAAAGAAGTGTCACTGTTAACTAAGACTCTTGATATTCGAAAACCATAATTTACAAACGTCATGTCCAGGTTTAGGAAGTCAGTTAATTGAAGACAATTTCACTCAGGGAGGCCCTTTGAGGCCCTTCTGTCGAAAAATGTTGGAAAAGTTTTAAAACTTGTTTTATTTTTTAATTATACTCTCTTGAAAGAGAATCAAGGAGTCAATAGTTAAACCACCCTAGTTACATTACCTTTACTTTTATATTTCACATTGAAATACGTTATTTTTTCCGAAAATAATTAAAAATACCATACACATATGGCAATACAAAAATCTACAACTCGTCCTTGTAAATTATATGCCAAGTTAACTCTTAACCGTCTTGTATGAACAAACCAAGTTTAGAACAGTGTAGCGAAGTTAGAACAGGTAATGGGTACAACACTGACCGGCAATAGGAACTACATCAAGATAATGTAGGACACCACTTTGAAAGTTTACCTCATCTCATACCAAGCCCAACATATATTCACATAGACAATACAAAATTTTAGTCAATATTAATATCCATACACTCGCCGCCTATATATATAAATATACCATTGCTTTTTTTTTTAATATTACAAGGTTGCAATAGAGCAAGCGCTCACCTGAATTCGCCGAAATTAGAGATACGTTGCCGAATTTTAATAGACAGGAAATTCACAGAAAGAGAAAGTTTCCCCTTTCTGTGCGTTCCTTCCTCCATCAAAACCACTTCCCTTTCTCATCCTTTCCATATAAGAAAATAGTGGAAAGGGAGAGAAGGCAAAAATTAGGCTTCCGATACCCAAACTCTTCAGACAAAACACGGAATTGCTTTCATTTCACGCATGTCTTCTGTGTGGTTGTGTTATTGCGGCGGGCGAGCCAATTCATACAGATGTTGATCCTGGCATCTAGCACAGTTAAAGCGTCTACCATTGTGTCTATGATGCGAGCATAAAGTAAATTTTTGTTAAAAAATTAAGAAAATATCGCACTTATAAAATATGAACAATTAAGCTCTTAAACATTATTGTATGTATTATTGTATGAATGTAACATTTGAATCCATATTTACATAATTCAGGCTCCTGCCGGAATCATTCCGCGCTAGTTCTGTAATACACAAAATGAACGTATCCCAAGATCCCTCTTACAAATTGAACCTCTCTGCGGCCTTATTACGGTCAGGTCTCGATTAAAATATGACTTTAATATTTAAATAATTTATACTGTAACCAAATTTTAAATAGCTCATAACTATTATATATAGCACGTTTATGCTAATAATAATATCAGTACGGTAAAAGTCATCAGGGAGACAAAATACTATTTAAAATATTATTTAAAAAGGTTATTAAAAATTCATCATCATCAACCTGCTTACGTCCCTACGGAGGGTTGGCACAGTATTTAGTACGTTTCCACAAATCTCTATCAACCGTCATATCAGAATTCACTCCCTTCTTACGCATATCATGTTTCACAGAATCCATCAATACTTTCTTCGGTCTTCCTCTACCTTTGTAGTTATCCATGTTTATCATTACTTTCTTATTTACGACATCATCATCTCTCCGCACATGTCTATTCCACGCTAATCTCTTGCTTCACAATATCTCCATCACGCGCTACTTTTAAAATTCTTAAACTTAAAAATATTGCTTATAAACCTAATATGGAATTTCCAAAACTAATACTTTACAATATTTAATTATGTTCGAATTAATAAGTTATTGCGAATTTAAATTATAATACATATAACAGCCAACAAACAGCAGTTCTCTACTTCTAAAATAAAAATAAATCATTAAACGTTCAATCGAAGCAATTCACAGAATAAGGCTACACCGCCCATTGGGACGCTTTGGCCGAATGGAGTACGCATACTAATTCGTGGCCGGTCTAGGAACATTCAAACAGCAAGCGAGCCCAGCTTACGAGGGATATGTGAGACAGCACCTAAGATTTAGTTTACAACTTAGATTACCAACGGCGACCCTGTGGTCAAGAATTAAACAAGTAATCTAATGGGCAGAACGTATACCACCACCGAACTAACACTACCGAACTAAATTTCAATTAGTTCATGTTTTATCCCAAAGGACTCACAAGATTAGATATAATACTTGTATTAGAATTGCGACATTAATTTATGTATAAATTAAATAGAACCACCCCTGACTTTACGTTGGTTATGAAATGATTATATTTATATTTTATAAATTAACTGAACCGTAAAAATGTTTCGCAAATAATATTTTCTTTGCATAAAAAAGTCTAAAATTGTTCATTCAGTGTCGTGGTGGTTTTTAATTTTTAGATTAGACCCTTCCATGTCCCCCTAATTAAAGAAAATCTTTTGTAGTGAATAAATTAACTCCTTAATCCGACGCGTTTTCCATCAACAAATCATTTGAATTGTAAATTAGGTAAATAATTAGTCGCAAACCTTTCCATCTGTTTCTTATTTATAATATTTATTTTTATTTTAAGTTACATGTTTGATAACAATTATAATTGGCAATATTATACATACCCTAATGGGTTCTACTTAGAGGAGGCAAACTGAAATTAGGGACATTTTATAATTTATTTATTTTATTTTTGACATTAATATTCATAATTATCCATAATTTCAGAATAAAGAGATTATTATTATTAATGCGTTCTATTAGGGCAGCAAACTTTTGCAAAGCGAAGAAATGCTTTGCGACTACTCAATCATCCAGTGTGGGCCGCTTTCCCTCCCCTTGATTACCCCCTCCCGTTCCGTTTGATCATCAGCAATCCCCCCTTTTTTTTTTAGTCAGGAAATGCATTTACGCACCCCTACGCTGGGCTGTGCAATGGCGTGGGGAGTGTGGGACTCGCCGGCCACAGAAGGTGACCAGAATACCCACTAAAACCTGACTGCACTCTGACGCATTACGGCGGGGCCACGGGAACGCGTGAGCTTGCTACCGTGACAAATCAATCAATCCCCCCTTGGTCATCAGACAAACCTCCCTTGATCATCGACTAGAATCCACTCCACCTTGATCTTCGGCTGGCGATGCCCTTGTATCGTTTTTTACTTGGCATCTACAGTTAAAGTCAGACGACAAACCGTGTCTATCAACTTACAATCTCTTCCGTCGTGACCAATTCTTGCCTCTTCATATGTTAAAAAAGTTTCTGTTATATTGCTTGTAATTTGTTCAACAAGAGTAATAAGCTTACTTTTCTGGTCAATACTAAACACATTGTATCACCTTAACAATCAATAATCGCGAGAACTGTTTTTGTTATCACCACGTACCCATGTACTCCTTAAATGTATTACATTACCATTTGATATTATAAATATATAGTTTTCCTATAAAATGTGTGCAACAATTTGTTGAACACATTTCCAGATGATTTTAGGAATTGTGTATAATGACGGATTACATGCAAGGGAATGGCTTAGTGACCCGCATTATGTGATAACACCAAAAGACATCATAAAAAGTAAATTAAACAAATATCTTTTTAAAAATTAATCAGATTTAACCATGTATTACTGTTTTTTTGTATTTCAATTCGTGTAAGGAAATGAGTGTATGTTGCCATTAAAACTCCTGTGCAGTTTGACGACTAATATGAAAAGTCTGATGTGTTTAGTTTGTTTGTGAATTAAATAAAATAAAAACATAAATTTCCGTTAACCCAAACATCAAATAAAATTGGTTTTGCAACTCTTAGGTACGGTCCAAAACAGTAAAATTAATAAAATTATTGTAAAATAAAAAAAACTTAGTTGCTGAAAAACTGAACGTCGAAGCTGTACCTGTTGCGCTGGCGGCGGGCGGCGAACGACGTCACGGCCCACATCCCGCGCGCCAGCTTACACCTCACTTATTTTCTTTTTGTATGCATTTTCCTTTCAGATTAAAAGACCCAATCGCCACCCCAAGCGCTCGGTGGCGCTCGGGCGGAACCGGAAGGCTTCGCCGACCCGACAGAGCCTGATTGGCCAACAGCGAATGGGGTGAGTGATGACGCGGTTGAGGGAAGTTTTCGCGCTACAAAATCAGTTGAGTTTGCGGGGTTGCGCGAAGTGGACGCGCCACGGCCGGAGCTCCCACTTCTTCGGTGGTAAGTGAACATTTTATTCGATTAAAAAGCAATTTCTTCGGGGAAGTCGTGGATACACCGACGCGCTTAACGTCTTGCGATTCGCCTAAGGTCGGTTATTCAATTATTTACTTTCTGATATTTTTTAGAAAGTTGTTAACGTACTCATTTAGTAGTAATTTTTTATAAAGACAAAAAAAATTAAGCATTGCTTTTTAAAAAAAAAAATATTAAGTTCTTAAAAATACTTTTAAAACAAAGTTAATAATAAATTTAAAAAAATATATTGTACCTGAATATAAAAATAAATAAGAAAATGCAAGAAAAAATAATAAGAATAAGTAATAAATATATTTTTAATGTACATAACTTTCCAAGAATTATTTTAATCACACATGAATAGGGGCAGAGGAAAAGTAATCGGCGATCAGCTTTCGTAATATTTGTCTCGACGACGGGCCGCGGTATTAAGCTCGGATGGAGTATATCAATCTTCAAAGGGTGTAATTTAGCGTGATTTGCCCGAGATGAAAATAAATAATTTTTTTCATTTATTTGCGTATTAAAATCTCATCGAAATACATTTCTTGTTTAATATTTATTTTATTTTATAACAGATTTTATGTACATATGTATTGGCATTTATTGGAACACTTACTAATATTAAATCAATATGTAGTATTGTAAGATATTTTAAATGTGACAAATAAAATTTATTTCAGAATTCATTAAACGAATTTAACAGAAAAGTTGAAATTAAGTCAAAAATGTTTTCTTCTTTTAAACTATGTATTAACATTTCCATTCAAATAACCATTCAAATGCTATGTTCCGTAATACTAAAGTGGCGATCATTTTTATTAATATCGAGCAATATAAATCAGCCCATTCATGAGAAAAAGTATTTTGTGTTAAATAGAACTGTAACGAATGAACGATTCGTAAATTTACAATAATGTATGTTGAAAAATGTAAATAATTCCGCAACAAGGTTTGTGATTAAAATATTTGACTTAATAAAACCTTTATTTTATATGAAACTCTTTCCTAACCAAAATACTTTGTTTCTTTTTAAAAAAGCGTTTAATTCGGCACGCACCGTAGGTGCCGTCGGGAAAACGAAAAACATTTCAATGATCAATTTATTTATTTATTAAACTTTAAATAGTTTGTCGAATATGAATTCGACAAAATTATGAAAGACTAGCTTTTGCCCGCAGCTTCGTCCGCGTGGAACTTCACGCGTCCTTGATTGTTCAGATTAGAATCATCTAATATGATATTCCTCAAATATTATCCTAAAACATTTCAATTATGTTATCTCTAAAATAACAATAGTTCCATGCTACTTTCGAACTCCCTTATCAAACCCCTTATGTCGTTTCTTAGGCTTTAGGCTATCTACATACCAAATTTCATTGAAATCGGTTCAGTAGTTTTGAACTGAAAGCAAGACAGACAGACAGACAGAGTTACTTTCGCATTTATAATATTAATAAGGATTTATTGGCTTTAACGAAAATATTAAAGTTATAAAATAGTTGTCGCGTCGTATTCCAAAATCCTAGTAATTAAATCAATCAGTATATTAATTAAAACAATAAATATAGGACAAAGACTTATTTAAGGAACGTAAATGTTCCCTGGCAGATAACCATAGTCGTTGTTGATCACCTCGGTGTTCCCGCCGCTCGTTGCCCTCCATTATACAAAAAAATTGTTCTTTTGAATTAAAATATACCTTTTTTTGCCTTTGCATTAAGATATTAATTTAAACTCTCTTTAATGTTTTTACGTAATTCAAGTATAGAAAACAAAAGTTTCAAAATATGTCGGCATGTTTAAAAGCTAAATTTACAAAAAAGTAACATATTGTCTGAAAGATATATAAAATACACGCAACAACTACAAGCAATCTTCAACAACTGATAATCTATATTTATAATAAAATTTGTCTGTCTGTTTATTTCGGCGAATCTCTGAAATGGTTTTTTAGTCTTTTAAAATATTTTGTATAACATACAATAAAGGAACATTTGCGATCTGGGAATGAATCTTACATAGTACTTTTTGCAACAATCTACATATAATAAAAATATTTGTGTAAAATTTAAAAATTACTACCTTGAGAATTTTTTGAATTAAACTTACTAAAATATTTTTTCATTCCATTCATTCATATAGATGCGTTATTTTTAAGCATATAATTTCGTTGGTCGACCATCGTGATAAACATATTCAAAACCAAATGCTTTGTCAGTAACAGATTTCACCGTGTCTGTTTAATTAATTAATAATGTTACATTGACTTGTGAGGTTAGTGGTTAGTTCTACTAATTATGCGAGTATTAGCACGTCGATCTGTCTGTATCTACGTAGAAGAATACGTAACCGCATATCTTCGTTTATTAGCAATAATATTTAAGCACAAATTACTGTAAATATACGTATCCCGTGCGTAATACCGTATTTAAAGATTAAGTGGTTTCTTTTATTGGCCTGAACAACATTTTTCATCTTTGGATTGCAGACCTTGGCTAATATTTGTCCGTTGTCATCCCAAACAAGACAATATAATAAAATCAAATTAAAAAGATATATTTTTAAACAATTCGCAGTGTATTTTATCTCTATCTTAATTTTGATATTATGAATACGAAAGTTTAGATGGATATTTGTTAGAGTTTGTCGCCTAAACTGCTAAATGAAATTTGGCATAGATGTAGAGGATAGTCTAGAAGAACACATAGGCTACTTTTGATCCTAGAAATAGTTACGGTTTTTTAATTCTGCAATTGTTCAACAAATCTTATAGAAATTTACCACAAATATAATATATAGGCAGAGTCGCAGTCGTTATTACTAAAAAAGTTTAAATATCCTATATTGTGTTTGAAACTGAAATATGTAATGTAAACATAATTATTTTCTCAACTGTTTAAGAGGTTTTAAAACATAAATTTCACACTTAGTATAACCACAAGAGCGGTCACGTAACATGATTTAACAAAGAGAATTTCCCGCTTTCCACCCGCCTGTCCAGTCATCTAGTAATGAAAGAGAGTCACTCTACGCATACTGCTCCCTGTCCCCATTCTATTTGCGCTCGCTGAGCATTGCCCGTGCTCATTCCATATACAAGCGACTACTTCATTAAAATAGATAAAAATACGATATTTTTACTCAATTATTAACGAAGTTAGTACCAAATGTATATTTCAAATGTTTCTTGCAGCCCCGGGGTTGCGCGTCCAGTGAGGGAGTTTCACCTTTTTATTTTTTCTGTCATTTGTTAAATAAAATTAGTGTTGTCAGTACATGGAAATATAGTCATCTTCACAAAACAAGGCTTTTTCTATTTATAACATAGCTGTCACCAACAATTCCTTCGCGAGAAATTAAAATAAATATATCCTATGTGTAAACAAAAAATTACCGTATTAATGTATCCAACGGAAACCGTAACTATTTCCGGGATCAAAAGTAGTCTATGTGTTCGTCCAGTCTATCCTCTACACCTACATATACCAAATTTCATCGAGATCCGTTCAGCAGTTTAGGTGAAGAACTTTAACAGCCATCCATAAACTTTCGCATTTGTGAAAAATATTTCCATCAAATAATAAGCTATTGAACTGTTTATTATCACACAACAAAATGGTCCTTCTAGCAGAAGCGCAATGGCCGCACAACCCCGGGGCCACAATAACCTTCAATTACAAATTAAAATTAAAATTCAAACAATAGAAAATATGTGACCTATAAATAGAAGCAACTGATTATTCATGTCAAAATCTAGTCTTCCAATAGTTACTTGCTAATTAAAATGCTCGGGATATATTTTAAAACTATTATTGGTTAAAGATCCGGAGTAAGAGTATAAAGTGGTTAGATTAAGATTCTAGTTTATTTAAAGCAAAATACTTTTAAAGTCTGCTACAAGATGCGACGTATTCGTTACTTGATTCAGAATTTTCTCTTTACTTTTAATTGAGTTTCGACGATTCCATAACTTTATGTTATTTGAAACCAATCAAACTTATTCATTGGTTACAGTCGCATCGCATCACCACTGAATCAAAAGTATTTTACACCGCTGTCATATACACAGACGAGAAATATACTTGTTACTTCGTGTAAATAAAAATATATTTAGACGCCAGAACCGAATAATCCGGTAATCGCAAAATCTAAATTTTACAGAAGAGCAATAAAACGTTTGTCTTCTTCAATAATTAATTGATTTATACCTCAAAAGAAAGCTACTTTTTTCAATAATTGGCCTATAGAATCAATATTCACATTATCTACTAGCGTTTATTATTAAACATAGACGAACAAAACAAAAGAACGAACAAACAAACAAGTATATTTTTGTATCTCCGTAATTACTCATAGGACAATTCTGGAAAAAATCACAAGGTGTATTAGGGTCTGTAGATCCCGAAAATGGCATAACAGCAATAACCCCGTAATAGCACATTACCGGACTATTCGACGGGGACGTCGATTAACTCATAGTGCTATTTGAGAATGCTATTAGATGAATGTATGGATTTTGTATTTGTATGTTTGTTCTAGGGTATCTCTAGAAGGGCTCACCGAATCTCTATAAAATTTGGTATAGCTATTGAACGCAGTCTGGAAGAACAAAAAGACTACTTCCTAAGTTTATTTTAAGTTTGCTCGGACGGAGACGCGGACACAACCTAGTGTATGTACACATATTATTTATTGCTACATTGAAGATATTAGAATAACCATTTTGTAAGGTATCTGATTCCAAGAAAATATAATATAATTTATTTTACTATTTATAAATTACTATTAGCACATGTTTTTGATAAAACTAGCTTATCTTAGGTTTCCACTGCCGAATATCTTGTACTAAAGCATATTCTCATATCAAGAAAGTACCGGAATATTTACAAAAAAGTTTACACCGTCTAAAAAACCAAGTCATTATCCTAGCGCGGTATTAAAAATTTAACATGAATTTTACCGATCTAAACGTGCATTGATCGATCGCCTTGACTGTCTTTCTGAATGTCTATTGTGATCACGTGTGCTGGAGGCCTACGCGACTACGACGTGTTGACATGAATAGGCTGACGTCACCGCACAGCCACAGCGCCGCAGCAGCGTCACGCCGACCGATTTGATAACTCTGTCATTTGAAAACGTCGCACCATTTCAATATCAATGATACAATAGCTCTTCTCCAATACGAGTACCCTTACAAATGTAAAGTCGGAATACCAGATATGGACGATATTAAAATATTTTGCTGAAAAGGTTATTTATAAATAAGAACCAAATCTCATTACCAAATACGCAATCACCATAATGAAAGGGTAATCTGAAAGTTAATAATACAATAGCAGGAAACAGCGGTCGGCCTCGGTCACATTTTAAAAAGTCTGCAAACTATATTAACGATTATACGCGTTCCGCCAAGCTCCCGGCTCACAGACGACCGCTTAACTTTGTAAGACCGCCACAATTACTTCTACCATCTCTAATAAGACGAGCCGCACAGAAACATTGAGAATTTTAAAGAATTTTTCGTTCCTCACTTTCCATTAATACTTTCAAATGAACTCGCCTACGTACATTCCCTTAATCCTCTCTATAAAGGTAAATTGGGCGTGCTTTAACTGGTATTGCTCTAGCAAAAATACGCATCCAATGCATTTTAATTTAATTCTGCTGTTATGTTTTTAAAATTTATGTTTGTGCGTAGCGCGGTGCACCACATAATGTGTTATCAATATTAAAGATATAACTTTTGATAATTGTGGTTAAATTAATCTGTATCAGTTAAGATTTTATACCACGGGATTTTTATGGAGTTTGCTTTATCTTTATTTTAATTGGTCGTACTATAATATTAAAGTAACACAGCTTTAGTTATCCGGGGCGTAGGTCGTGATTGCGTTCAGACAAGCCGGCGGACTAACGAGGTAGACTTTACCTCCCCTTTGTATTATTGTCAACCACAATCCTTCCCGATTCCCTTGTTTCACTAAGATTATCAGAAACATCGCCCTAAATTTGATCGTTAAACATCTTACAATTAACTTTGTATGTTTCTTAATTTCTTGTTAAATCGAAATATATATTTTTATTTTTTATAACACCGAAGTGATCAACGACACCTATGGACATCTGCAACACCAGAAGAATTACAAATGCGTTGCTGGCCTTTGAGACGGAGATAGGGTAGCTTCTTGAAGCACAAAACAATTTAACTGTACAGTTAAAACTGTGCGGGTGTTGGCATTTTAAGTGTCAGTTCAACTATATAGTTAAGTTTTACCTACACATGGACAGTTTTACTTTACAACTCGACTGTACAGTTTTTTTTACATTAAAATATGAACAGATTTTGTCAACGTACTAATTTTTCTTGTAACCATTCCTTTTGCATTCCACTAAGCTTTAGGCTTGTGCTAGGATATGGTTTACGACAGTAGTGGCTGGATTCGAACTCTCGACCACACGTTCTTAAATCCGTACCCTCAACAATTAGGCTATTTGGCGCTTCACTAAGAACTGTACCAGTTAGAACTGCGCAGTTGGAACTGTGTGTGTGTAGCTGGCGGTTAAGCCAGCTACACACACACAGTTCCCTCGTTAAAGTGTATGTGTGTTTGATCAAAAAATTGTTTTTGACTTACACATAAACTGTGTAAGTTAATTTTGATGGAATTAAAATTAATATTACCTTTTTCATCTAAAGAACACAAAGGATAATATCATTTATACAATTATCTTACAAAAAATTACCAAATTAGAAACTGGTACTGAACGTATTCAGTAATACCATAATAATGTACTTATTAAAAGTATGACAGATATGGACTTGAAATAACGTATTAAAGATTACAGCTTTCGAATGATCGCGGTAGCCACGAAGGTGTAATCTTTTTAAAACCATTCTTATGTCCGCTGGAAATCCGTGTCCGATCCGTGTGCAATGCACTACAGACGTACTGTTTTCATTGTCCGAGAAGAATGCCGCTTTATTGCGAGAGAAACCAAATAACCTGTTTTATATCTCAGTTTTATATCAGCTGCTTATAGGTACCCGCACCTCTTTATGCATTGAATAAGTGAATAAAACTAACGCCATTTTATACTTATTTATTATTTATCTAAATACTAGTTTATGATTAAATATATATTTTTTAATACGTAATGGTAAACGAGCAAGCGGCCACTTGGTTTAGTTGAAATAACGAAGCGACCTCTGCTCATATACAACCGCAATCGCAGATGCGTTACCTACCTCTAATCGACGTATGTATGTGGGGACGCACAAATTAAAAATAAAAATAGGAAATAGCAGCACGGCAGCCAGCAGCAAAACCATATACATATTTACAATATTAAATAATAAAAGTCTGTTAACTAATCCATTTTATTGTTCACTCTTTGACTAGCCTCGCGATTTTTTTCTTAATTAAAGGCAAAGGTCATAGTGGCCACTATGCCATTTGAACGGCAGAACGAAAATTTCTTGTCCACCAAAGAGATCGGATACATAATTCATTTAACCATAACCTCTATAAAGAGCATCAGTATTTTCTTATATTGGTAAATTACAGGTAAATTGTAATAATCTCAAAAGACTTACATAAGTTAACTTAACGTAAGTTAGACTGTAACTTTTTTTACAAATAAAGGTATTGCAAAATTATAAAATTATAAAATTCCCTTTGAAATATATAATTTTTTATAAATGAAAAAGATAGAAGTCATAAGTTATTTTAATTAAGACACTTCGAGCAATAAATGTAAGAAGAAAATTTATATTCCCTTTTCGTAATTTCAAACCTAATATAGAGTTATTTTCGGTCCATTAACGTGGAATATTTTATTTAAAGTGAATTCAAATAAAATTGAAGTCCACTTATACGGCGCTACTTATCAGAGTTCAGAGTCAATTGCACGGCGAGGGCTGGCAAAAATAATAATTGATAAATTGTTTATACTCTCGTGACGCATTACATTAATTTTTCTACGGCTATCATGTAGTTGTAATTTTCCGGTGGTGTTACCGCCTTGTTTCGGTCCTCAGTGCAAGACGCGACGCCACCGCGAAGAAAACAACATAAACACTCGCCCTGAAGATGGACCCCGATGGGTCCGAAACGAGTCGGTGCCGCCACCGGAAAATTACATGTGAGTGATAGCCGTATTAAGATGAATTTATAATAGCTGTTATCAAAGAATAACATAATATGACTTTTGAATGATTATTAATTACCAAACAATAGATAAACAGAAATAGGTTTTCCGTTTGCGCTAGCGGCAAAAGTACCACTTGAAATGGAATAATTACGTTAGTTTTAAATAAAAAAAAAATATTTAAAAAATTAAAAGAAATATGTCTTTTCGGAGAGGAATTTGATAACACGAAGATTCCAAAATGTAATAGAACCAAATAGACAGATTTTTACCACTTTATTCTGCATTTAATGCATTTAAACCATTAAAAGATTTTATTTCATTTTTATTTAGAACAGATGTTTTATTATCCTGCGAAACAATCTTTATACCGTAGCAACCCTGCATACTAGTATACGTAGATACTCTTAGGTCTGACGCTGCAGCCATGCGCAGGACGGAGGAGTGCGATCAAATGAACCGTGCTGGATACTGCGAGGTAACTGCCGGAAGTAATGTCAAAGCTTTCATTGTTTCCGCCGGCACGCAGCGCACGCGCCGCTACGCCCCAAATGAGCATTCTTACAATGCTTCGTCAACCCAACATAATTCAAAATACTATAAAGCAGAAAATTTAATATAGACTAAAAGTAACTAAAGTTTTAGCAGTGGTCACAGACGCCAGCAACACCAACATCGGTTGCACGAGTTGGCCGGCTCGCCCGATGTAATACCACGACCACACAGAAGACAGACGTGAAGTGGAAGTCATTCCGTGTTTCGTCTGATGAGTGTGGTGCCGGAGGCCTGATTATAATTCTCTTTCCCTTTCCATACTTTTCTCATAAGGAAAGGATGGGAAGGGAAAGTGGATGTGACGGAGGAGGTGAAGCAAAGGAAGGGGGATATTCTCTTTTTGTGTGTCTCCTTCTCTGTCAATCAAAGGTAGGTAACGCATCTGCAGCAACGGATATCTATGGGCAGTGGTGGCTTTGCTATGTAAGCGTATTCAGGTGGCCGCTTGCTCGTTTACCACTTAAACTAATATAAAAAAGTAAAGTTTAGAAGTAATTACTCTCAATCTTGAAGACACTAGATTTCAACTCCTCTGTTATAGAATATTTGGCTTTAGTCCCTACAACCCTTAATATGTTTCATCTGGCCGCTAAGATTTTTGTTTTAAAATGTTAAATTTCTATAACTTATTACCTAGAGTACATCTGCTCGTAATAATGGTAAACTTTAGTTAATCAGGAAAAGGAACATTTTTTGCCCTTCTTTATTACTAAAATTCGCTAATAAAATACTCTGAATCATAAGGTTTACAAAGCATACTGTACTTATTTATTATAAACGCCATATTTGCAGCGGTACGGGCAGTGGCTCGCTAACTGAACAAACTAATCTGAAAATTACACCCGCGCCGCTCGCCCGGCCCACATCCCGCGCACCAAGTGGCAAACTGCCCAAATGTTAACAAACGTCGTGCGTTCGTTAATATTTGCCACTTTACTAAATAGCCAACTTCACAAAGAATAAACAGTTCGCCTAACTTTCTGCACCTCGACGAAAATAAACAGGTTAGCGAAAAAGGCCCGAACCAAGGCTGTTTTTTTATTTTTGTATTATTATTTAATGATTTTCATATAAGTAGGCTAACTTATTTCATTTCCTTAAGAAATATTTACGTAATAAAATCCTATAAACGTTCCCACAAAGTAGAAAATCCTACCCCACCATGTCGAGACATTAATTTCAAGCAAGCAATAAAGGGACAGCGAGATGTCTTCACAACGAGCGGTGGCGGCGGCCCGCGCTGTAACGCTCTTAAACGCCGCTCTATAAATTTCTCAATAAAAACACTGCTCCCAACGGAACCGTTGAAAAACAAACCTTACGAGAATACCTTTACGCATATTATCAAAGTGCTATAACATAAGAGATATGTGCACTTTCGCGAAAGACGGTAAACGAGGAAATAATTTACTTTGATATGATTCTCCTTCCGTGTTATGATATCATGCAAAATCATAACGTAACCCCTTCAGGCAGAGCTGGAAATTACTCGACCGCTGTAAAGGTAAACGTAATTTTTGGCAATTGATTTCACCGCTGAGATTAACGCCGCGGCTTTCTCTCGGCGCGTCGTAAAATGTAAGAGAGCCTTATTCAATTACAACAAGGGACATGATAACAATTTCCGCCATTTCATTTTGTCCTGACGACACGGCGCGGTGACGACATTTAGTGCACTAATTTCATTTCAATACGCCAACATAATTCACAATGTTATTTTTAATGCCATGTTAAATATGTATTGCAATTTTTAGTGACTTTTTCATAGAGTCTTCTTCATTAGAAGGTGATTAAAACTCATGCAAATGAGGAAACAGTGATATAGCTTCTAAATTCCACAATAAAAATCAAAAATAACTCTCCAAATTTATAACCATAAAACTCTTAGTTTCACTAAAAATAACCAATAAATAATTCCAGCTTTATTGATATACTGAAAAGATAACAGATTATAAAAGTTTCAGTAATAAAATTAATGAATATTAGTTAAGTCCGAAAACAAAACAACTATACAAACTCTCGGACAATGGAGGTAGTATACAATTGGGAAATACATTTTAACATCCTCGTTACACTGATGAGCTCGGTTTGAATAACGTTTGATTTTGATTATAGAAATAGTCGATGCGAGTCCAAGCCACAATTTCCACGTCATCACAGACCAAAGGATTGAATGGTTTGCACTCGTGTGAAGCATCTAATCAACCAAAATATTCTATCAAAATAAACATGAATTTCTAACAGAACATCAAAGCGGAGATTTAATCAATTTCGAATGTGTTTAATAATGTTCATTTCTAGATGCTTAACTCCTGTCACGCAACACAGAGAATTTTGTACATCGTTCATTAAATTCAATACTTAATATTTTACGTTCGACTATTACATAATTATTACAAATGTAAGTACTCTATTTGTTTATTTTGCTAAAACCCAAGGTAATAAATATAAAACTATTCTATCCATAAACATACAAGCTTAGATTATGTTTCACAAAAGCTAAGCGATTACTAGTACATTACCCACTTAAGTGCTCCAACTTAAGTGTCGATATGAAAAGAGTAAGGACGAGAAAAGAAAGCCTTCGTTACCGACCAACACCTTGAAATAACATTAAACCATTAGCACTCAGCCATTTATCCCAGTGAAGAAAAAGCTTGTTGATTCAGAAGCGCCGACTCCGTCAGGTTGTTGCAGATTTGGTTTGTTTTCATTTAATAAAGATTCCGTTTATTTGTGAAACAAAATAAAAAGACAAAATTCAAGTTATGATTAAATTCAATTTTTTTTATAACTTAATATCAAAGAAGTAACGATACTTTTAAGCAAGGTAATCATTATATTATAACTATGTAACTTTGCACCTTTTTAACTTGCATTTAACTTGCTGCAGAAATATAAAATAAAATATTTCGCCGAAAATAGTATGTGTCGCGAAGCAACAATTGTTGTGAGAGCTATACGACGCGTCGAACAATTGTTGTAATTTGGCATCAGTCGAGACTCGGACTGCAACTAATCGATTGTGATTGTAACCAGCACGCTCGCATCTAGTGGCCATTTCATAAAAGTTGCGCTACAGATACCCCGTAGGCTTCAGCGCTACGAATTTCTACCGTAGCACCATAATAGCCCATCGCTGAGCTTATTACCCGACGCTATCTATTGAGAACGGCTTTACAGGTAAATCCCGAATAGGTTGTAGACGGTGCTAAACTTAATATACTTGCAGCGTATTTTATTTTTAACTTTCATATCTCCGATATTATCAGGTAAATTTCGAAGATTTAACAGATTATAGTCTTTGTGAGATTGAGCAAACATAGATATTTTTATTTTTATTTTAAAACTTATTCTAGTTTCGGCAATGATCGATAACTATATTATCCTTTTTAATTGCAAGAATAAGTAGCGTACTAATTCTATTTTATACTTTTACTCAATAAATGTAAAGAGAAAAATATTTCATTTTTTTAATGTAATGATATGTAATTTTCAAATGATTTGTCAAATAGTGAAACATATAACGTCCATTAACTACAATAATAAAACTTTATTTGAGAAGGAACGAACGAAACTTACCAGCGACTTATTAAGTGTGGCAAGTACTAATTAAAGTGTAGCAAAGTTCGCCAATCGTTTCGTATTCGTGGTCAGACGACGGCGACTTGCTACAAACTTGGCCTCGTAACATAAACAACCTGTTACCGAACCTCCTTTGGGATCGGCCATTACATATCCTTTAATTTCTACGCTCCTTTTCAATTAAAATAAAATGACAATTGCATCGGCGCTTCGCTTTGCCGTAACTTAAACCATGATAATGTAAGCGCTTGAACATTTCTATTGCTATTTGCGGGGAAAACCCACCGGATACAATTACAGACGACGCTGACCGCATCGCTTCGAGGAAATATAAGCTCTTATCCGTAATGGTACAGCTCTCTCATTATAGCGATCCTGAGGCGTCGGTACACCTTTACGACGTCACCCCCTTCCCCACTACTTGCCCCGTCTCCGGCCACCAGACTCAAGCTTTGAATATCGACTTGCAATCAAGATAAAACTTGCCTCAATAAAGCCAATCGGTTCACAACTAGATTTACATATTTTTATTTCATCTTAAAATGTTTACCATTATTCAAAAATTGCAAGGGTATTTTTATACGCAAGGACATTGAAACTAACAGACATTGTCATTATTTTGTAACTTCTTAGTTTGAATTTTTATCTGTTACACGAAATAATTACAAAGTAGTTATGTAAACACTACAATAAAACGAAGTACAAGTGTATCAATATAAAACAACAAATACCTCAATATTTTCCCACAATACTCTCTGGCATACATTTTCAAAGTCAATAAACATTCATTTTACACTGTAAACAAGTAACGTACCGGACTATTGTGTACGTATTTTTCTTTGTACAAACTGACATCATAAAACTAGTTAAACTGGAGAGCGTAACGTTTATCTACTACAGGGTACGCTATCACAGTTTTATTCTGGCTCAAGTAAAAGCCAATACAAAACGCGCAAAGTACTTAATGTACACAGACCGTAATATCAATAAAGAGGGAGAGGTGTAGGCTCAACAAGGGCGGTGAGTACACCTGACTCCACCGTCAGGTGTCGCCTTCGCGTCGACTTTCCTTCGATACTTAAAATATGGCGTGTCATCTGACTTGATCCCGTTACTCGTTTGTTAAATAAGATTTGCTGGCTTTGTTTTGAAATAAGCAGCAATGCGATTATGTGAAACCCTAATTCTTTTGATTTTTTAAAATATAAATTTAACTACCATAGTAACAGTGTTAATAACATACGTAAAATATCTACATAAAAACTATGTTATTGCGTTTGTTTGCAGCAATGCGTGCTGTGAACAATTTTTTTCACGGTTCACACTTCGGTAGACTGATGCACGTGGTTGAAATATGGGTCACTTAACGGACAAAATAATTTTCACCCTTGTTGTAATATACCGTATTCCCCTTTTCTCCGATTCTATTTATATTTGTCCCCACGCGTATATTGTTTGCTTATTTAAATATGTGTAAAAGATTTCTCTCCTAAAAAGGGTGATAAAAGCATTGACAATACTGAACAAATTTTTCTTTTTTCGTTCTCATTTTGTTTTTACGTCCCGTCGATTCTACAATTGTATATTGCAGCATTTGTATAATATATTGGCTGCATATATTAAGATAAATATTAATTGAATCATATGTATCTAGGTTACAACAGTACATAAACAATTCCTGAATGTTCCTGAGGTTATTGAGCAAGTGTAAAGAGAACGCGTAACATATTCCCGAGGTTGCGTTCGCAACGCAGAGTCGAACTAAGTAAAGATACTTTGTAACGCTAACAATACACAAATACCAGGCTTGGAGTTTAGTTTACTATTGAAGCCTAAGCATTTTCTGTACTTTAGGGTTGACAATCAATGCATTATTTTGTTCGTTATTGATAAACATGTATGTATAGACGCAATGAAAAGTCATCAGATAACTTTATATTGATAATAATAACTTACTATAGCCGACACATCTTAAAATGAGTCGTCGGGCAATAAATGTCACTGTCAATAGGAATGTGTATGCAATACAACCCGTTATCGATACTTACCTACCTGCGCACATGATCTATGATTACGTCAAAACAAAAATGTTACATTAAAAATTAAAAACTTTAATCTTTAGGTAGTGAAAAATTCCTTTAAGACATTATAATCATTATTTATATATATATATATATATATATATATATATATATATATATATATATATATATATATATATATATATATATAT
>JAAOEG020000028.1:3593425-3610324 GCA_011763625.2 Papilio bianor | reverse complement strand
TATATATATATATATATATATATATATATATATATATATATATATATATATATATATATATATATATATATTAATCATTATTTAGCATATTCATCGTACCTATCCGTTATCGATATGCAATGCGGTACAATTCTTACGCACATCACTACAACTCTTCATAAGACCTGTAAGTGCGAGCGAGACTGACAGATAAATATGATTTATGACCCAAAGCCTCAGTTCATAATCCATCGACTATAATGTTTAAAGTGTGGGAAACTTAAGAACTCTGGTTTTCTTGTCGGTGGAGCTATTTCCAATTCTTCCTCTCTTGTGCCATCTCCTTGCATCTTGCATGTACATATGTTATTCTTGGTTTTCCTCTATTTCTCTCCCCTTTTATTTCTCCTTCTATTATCGAGGTTATACGGTCATCGTGTCGTATCATATATTATTAAATTTCATTAAATTTCATCATTTCATTTTGATCTGTATTCAACTGTAATCCTGCCTATTTAAAATGAAATATTATACAATAAATAGCAGCTATAGTCTTTGTAAGAGGATGACAACTGTGACAGGCATAGTATTGAATGTCAGAGCTGTTCCGCTCCATTTGTAAATGTAGAACGAGCTATTATAATCAATGCACTTCGTTATTTCTCCTTTATTGTATAAGTTTATTGAAAATGAAAATGTTTATTGCACACTAAGTATACATTAGTCGATGTTGTCTTGACTCTTTAACTGGTATAACTGTATTTAAGGAGCCAAGGACTTCCATTCATGAAATAATTATTCATATGAAATGTATGTACATTATGTAATGTATGTACGGGTAGCGTGTGTGAGTGTTGTAACTCTAAACATTACATATGTTATTGATTCGGAACGTTTATATTACATATTATAACTTACACTTCAAGTCAACTTTGTTACTGTAACTATTAGAACAGTAAATTTTTATGAAAAGATGAAGATATTTTTATAAAATTTGCTTAGAAATTATAACATTTAATTAATTTTAATAGCTTTATAACATTATAAATATTTACATCGAAATCAAAACGAAATTGAGTTCTCCCGCCCTCAATCCAGTTACCATGAAATTTATCAAGACGTAATTAATGACTAAATGCAAATGCTTAAAAATAACTCGGCTATATCCAATTTAAGTTTAATTTTCTAACCATAAATTCGGTTTAGCTCCCCGGAGCGACGCGGGATTGAAACGTTGACTTCCCGCAAAATTGCACCGAACATTTTTATCCCTTTGTATTGTAGCCGAGATATTTAAGAGAAGATCCTTTAAGTCTTTGTAATATTGTAACTCGTTTTGATTGTCAACCAATGAAACGTCGGCGTCAGCTTCATTGTGCTTTGTGGCTGAAGAAAATTTTAACTTTTTTGCCTTTAATTGTTTGTAGGCTCTAAAATCTTTTACTTCGGTTATTTTATACTGATTCTTATGTTGTGAAATGTATTTTTATTTTAGAACATAAAATTTCATTAGAAACTCAAATGAATAGATTCATAATGGTTAAAGTATAAAAAAACCATTATATTTATTTCTAAATCTTGATTATTAACCGATTAATTATTTTTCAGGTTTACGGAGTGTCACTTCGATGAAAACCATCTTCAGACAAGGAGAAGCATTGGGGTCCTATATCTTTGAAACACTGCATTTAACTCGGTTGTGGACTTTGAATATAATTAAAAAGATAGCACATTTTATTAAAAAACATTTCACAAGGGTGGAAGTAAATAAAAGTACAGACTTTCCGCCAGATGTAGACGCAGATGACAATTATTAGTACTCGTAATATCAAAGATGAAGGAAAAGTAACAAGAAATTAGCTAGAGGCAAACGCCGTGTTACACATGAGCTAACGCCGGCGTGAATGTAACTTTACATTTAAATATGAATACGTCGTTGTAGCGTCTACGAGTTTGCTAATAATGTGTGATTTTTCCGCGCATCTGAGCCCAGCAGGCGACGCGCTCAGTGCACCGAGACGTGCCGTGTTCTGCCTTAATCAATACCTTGTAACAACTAATACGCTTCACTTAATCGACGCAACTAAATATGCAGGGAAATATATTTTTAGCCTCATCAGACTTCAACCTTATTAAATAAAAGCCATAATCTTGGATGTCCGTAATAATGTTGCCACGGATATAAAACTTTTTTCTTTTTTATAAAATGTTGACCTAATTTGTTTACTTCAAAAGAAATCTCATAATAGAATAGTTAAATTCAAAATGTATTTTTATTATTCCAAGGTGGCAAACAAGCGAGTGACCACCTGAAATCGCTGAAATAGCGAAGTGACCGCCCATAGGCATCAGCAGTTGCAGATGCGTTGCCTACCTTTAATCGACGGAGGAGGAAACGCACTGAAAGAGAATATTTCCTTTTCCTATGCGTATTCTCCTCCGTCAAATCCACTTTCCCTACCCATCCTTTCCTTGTAAGATAAGGGTGGGAAGGGGAAGAAGACTAAAATTAGGCCTCCGGCACCACACTTATCAGACGAAACGGGGAATTGCTTCCACTTCACGCCTGTCTTCTGTGTGGTCGTGGTATTACACCGGGCGAGCCGGCCCATTCGTGCGAAGATGTTAAAGCGGACTCTACCACTGTAAAAATCATCGGAGGTAGCCCTTTGAAATTTATTTTTTCCATTTGTACACATTTAAAATCCCAAGTCTGGCAAAGGTGATTGACAATATCAAATTATTTAAAATAATAAAATCTGGACTAAGTATTCAATTAATGGAAATAATTAAATAACATGTTTGCAGATTAGCGAAAACTTCATACCTAGTGTTCGCAAATTCTACAGTTGATACAGTTTATGACTATAGGTGTACCTCTTCGATTGAAATTCAAGTATGTTAGAATATTATTCATAAGTTCTATTCCGTTACAATAATGTTACATATTCTCTTTTATTTTCTACAGTGAAACTGTCTCCGCGAACGGACCACTTTTTTTGTAAACTTCAGATAACAACTTCGTGATAGGCATTTGTTTGGGGGAGTAATTTGAGTCAACGGGAAAGCATTTCTCGCAAATTGACGTCAGCCCTCGTGCGATAAAAGTTTTGATTCATATCCTTTTGCGTAAAACGAGAAAAAATATACACTTTTATAAATACATAACGACTTTTGATGAAGCAAGGTTTTAATGTGAAAAATATTGTTTGATTATAATATTAAACATGTATTTACATTAAGCTAGGTATAAAAAACATCGTGTTTAACCGTATTACTGGCCCTAAGTCACTTTTACTTCCTATTATGAACAGTGCTCGTAAATAGATAATTAATAGGTATAATAGAAGTCCCAAAAAAATATTCTCCTTCTAATAAACCCTAATTTTTTCAGTGTTAAGAGGGGGGGGGGTAAATGGCGTAGCACGTTAATCGTACGGTGCCTTGCTACTCAAACAAGGTAATAGACAAGTCGAAGAGAAGAAAATAAGGAAATTAGTAGAATAAAAATAGAAGCAGACCGACTTTTTCAATTGCTTTCACCACCAATCCAATTTTATTACACAGGCACCAACTATTTTCTGCAGGAAATAAATTGCAGTAAATAAAACCCGGAGACGGGAGAGGTAAGCATATTTAAAACGTGGCCAAGCATAAAATATATAAATAGATTGTACATCCAATAAAATGATTCCAGCCAAAGGAAGCAAGACGATAACCTACTTACTGATCCGCCGTATTCTATTTGCCTGTAATAATCGCGATGACAATCTGATATTACATAAAAGATTTGCCCTCTTTTCGATCGAAATGCGATTTTCTCCCTCCGCAGTTATTGTCGGCTCGCCTCGATTTTTTTCGCTATTGAAAATGAAGCGTTACTACTATAGAAAATTTTTGAATGTATTCCAATGAATAAGAAATTTTGACGCCAAAGAATGCATAATACGGTGATGGATAAACCTGAGGACAACAGATTGAATTACACTATAGAGATGTGAATGTGAACTAATATTCGGTTCACGATAGTTGGACAACATAATAATATAAATAACCTTTTACTCCACTAGCATTTGTAAAAGTTACTTTAAAAGGAAGAAATTGGATACATTATTGATATCGAGAACCAATTAACGAACAATAAAACACGATGCGACCAATTAGATGTTTAATCTGCATTCATTAATGGTTGTTTTCTTGCGCAGGGTTTTTTGCTTAATTAATATCGGATTCTGTATTCAATTGAATTAAATTATTTTAAGTATAATTTTAACTAATGGATGTTGTTTGTTATCGTAAGTATTTGATGTCTTCATACTCCTTTCCGAAACCAATGTATTTGTAATAAGTTATAGTTTACACAGATACGTTAACCGCGAATATTGCTATGCTTATGTGACAAGTGTTTAAACAAGCGTGATTCCAAATTATCTTACATTCGCGTCACAGCCCCTTAATAGAATTCGGTCCCTTCTCAAACAACCCTTCGGTGTCGAGCTAATGTAACGGAGTACACAACCAATACTCTCTTAACACCGTTCAAACAAAACTGGGCCTATGGGTTGCAGGCTATTACGGCCCGGTGTCGCGACTCGTGGCTCAATGGCGAGCCGACAATACGGCTAGATAACGTCGACAACGAATTCGGCGGTCGGTTTGCAGCATTAGCTCCTGGAATAAGTTTGTTCATTACGCGAGGGAACAATGAATAACGACCGCGGTAGGCCTGCCGGCTTCGAAGGAAACGTGCGCCGACGCCGCGACAATAGCCCGCCCGCCTTATCGCGCCGGAACGCGCCGCCCGCCTTCCCCCCGTGCCTCTCAAACTCACCCCGCACCCGCCGCTACTAGACGTATGAGTGCGGAATAAATGGGAAAACTTTTCGCAGCTGGCGTTATGGGAAAATAAACAATTATTGGTCATTTGTTAAGTGAGAAACTGTTTGATTAATGCTTTTATCTTTCCATTCATTGTTATTCACGTGAATTTAAGGCAAGAAAATAATAACAAAGTAATAAATAAGTAATCATTAATACTCATATCACTCACTTGATATTTGTTACTCTGTATAGCTACATCTTACATTTTAATGTGAAAAAATTGTTACCCGAACATTACTTCCAAAATGATTTCGAATTGTTTTTTTTTATAGCTTTCATCCAGGTATAAGAAATCTCCGTCTTGACAAATCTAAGCTTTGGAGAATTTATACTGCTACGTGTATATGCTGTAACTTTATCAAGTTGGAAGAATGAAGATGTGATGCTGTTCTTGAGTTAAATCCTCACATAATTCGGGTTTCGGGACGATGTAACCGTGATAAATGAGATGGTTCGTTGTCGACGAAACCTGCAAAATGTGCGGTGAACCGCTACGATACGACATCATCTTTTGGGATAGACTGTAAAATAATTTGAACGCAATTATTGTAGATATTAATTGAGTATATGATGTTATGTATTATTATTTTTTATTATATGTAAACAACGTTTTATGTACTGACCTTCTTATTTAAAAATCAAATATACAAGTAGCTTTTAGCTTAAAGATGGAACTTTAAATTTTACTTGTTGTTTTTTTTTTCAGATAAAAATGTTATGTGGATATAATATTTATATTGTGTCATGAATATTTCACATGTTAATTAAATATATTTTAATAAAAAAAATATAATGAATACAGGTTGTTTTCTTTTCAAATCATAATACAAGTTACAACTATTAAGTCCCAAAATAAGATATAAATCACATATACATACACAGTGATTGACAAAACCTCTATTTTCTAAATTTATTGCAAGCTTAACAGTTTACAAGAGCTAAAAGAAGATAAGAGATTCTCTGTATGAAATCGTATAATCACTGTAGAATATATTACTGTCGCCATACTAATAATCCAGATCAGGAGTCATGGGTTCGATTCCCGACTCGCTATTTTGCTAATAAAGATGACAGCTTACTCCTTTGCTACCTTATATAAAAAAACAACTTATAAATAATTTAATTTGTTTAAAAAGCTAGTTAAAAGAAATAAAACAGACATTGAAAAGTAGAATAAGAACATGCAATAGTTAATTCACTGAAAAGTAACCTGTACAGGACTGTACAAGCACTTAAAAAAAGTAATACGACATATTTGTAATAAAAAACAGTTCATCATCAAACACTACAGCGACGAGTGGGTCTGGGTCTGAATCTGGGTCTAATCAAGGATAGTTTTTCACTTCGGTCTACAGTTTATACATGTAAATAATAAAAATATAAAATAATTGCTAATCAAACAATTACCATACAATTGAAAAAATACCAAGAAAGCTTGGCTCATGTCGCTATTCTACATGTTAGTACAAGCGCCTGCCGCTTGTTCTCTTTCCTTTACCATAAATCTTTGCTCTTATACTTTACTTACTGATCACTACATAGTATAAAACAAAGTCGCTTTCCCTGTCAGTGTGTCCCCTTGACTGCTTAAATCTTTAAAACTACGCAACGGATTTTGATGATGTTTTTTTAACAGATAGAGTGATTAAAGAGGAAGGTATATATGTACAAAACATCCATTAAATAGTGGAGAAATACTGTTATTTTTGAGGATTCTAATGTAATGTCGTAAATAATTACATTTTTTCCGCTTACATTGCAACAAACGCAGGCTGAACCCTACGAGATTTATCAGATTTATACCCGTGCGAAGCCGGAGCAGGCCGCTAGTTATAAATAATGTTGTAACATGGTTAAGATGATTGTAGTCTGGAATGGAAAGATACAATCTTAACCAGGAATTTTATAGACTAGAAGGGTACCTATTAATATTTTCAAATATCAATAATTAGGATTTCTCATGACACGCTTTTTGATGAAGCGATTTCAATTATCGTTCACAGTGAGTATGTACAGCAAAGTTGCGGTCGCAGTATAACCGTCCGGATATGATGTGGGTCGTCGGTGGCTCAGGGCTAAGCTAAGCACTAAGGGGCTAAGCACTTGACTTGTAATCTGCAGGTCCTGGTTCGAATCCCGCCATGTACCAATTTTTTTCGATTTTCGATTGTCATATGTACATTTACCGGACGTTCTTACGATGAAGGAAAACATCGTGATGCAACCTGCACATATCTGCGACGGAATTTAAAGATACATATGTGTAAAGTCAAGCAAACCGCATTGGCCCAGCTTGGTTGACTATGACCTAGTCATCCCTAACTTAAGGTAGGCTCCGAGCACCTCAGTGAGCTGATGATGATGATGTGGGTGTCTTCAAGTGTAAGGTAAATTGGCAAGCACTAAAATTGCGAGTACCACCATTCGACAATATAAACACTGGACAGGTGGGATCGTTGTCAAGTCCTAGTTTAAATTGTACAATAATCCGTTAGCAAACTAAAGAGTAAAGTAGAAAAAAACTTAATGTGGACGAGCGAGATGGAAATTAGAACATAATAACCCAACGAATAAAATGCAATTTTCAAAGGCATTCTCTTTGGCATAGAATCTTTCTTTGCAACTGTAACATAATTTGGTATTCGTGCAAGATAAGAAACAAAGTTTCTTCAAGTACATTCATTGGCTGTCCACGTTTTATTACAATATTAGGAACGTATGGTAGAAATTAAAAATAAATTTAATAAAGTTGTACCTCAATTCGTTTTAAATAATACAAAAGCTTTGTTGTTAAAATAACATGAAAAGTTCGTACAGCCGCGTTGAAATGTGCATGTATTGCTTTCGTAATTAAATCGAGACAATTTCAGTAGACGACAAAAAAAGGCGGCGGCGAAAGTCATTGTCCCTGATCGGTGGGCGACTGAATGAACGTTTTACCGGGTTATGTTGAATATGCACGTGCTTTTTTTTAATTTGACAGGTGAACGAACACGCCTTACTCCCGTCTATTGTGTTGTGAAAGTATCGAAATTGAACGAGCGCCCTCCATTTGGAGTCTATATGAGAGCCGACGGTAATCGGTCGACCATTCGTTTCTCGCTCTCTGAATATCCAAATAATTTTTCCTCAATTTCATTGCACCGCCAATGCCATTTTCCCGCGTTGATTTTTAAATGTTCCGAACAGAATCGTCGATAGCGATAAGTTAATTACTCCAGTTATCTGACATTTTATTAACGTCGATAGACGCTATGGACTATTTGAAGTTTATACCAAAAATCAACTTAACTTGTTTTATATATCAATTTGCGATATAAAGTCCAAATATCGTATAAAATAAATAAAAATAAAATAACGTTTAATCCTTTCGACAATTATAACGAAATAAACATGTATAATAAAGTAATCATATCACATATACAATATAATTGTAAATTATAAAGACAACAAATCACAAGGGGTGTTGCAATATCAGGTGTTTTTCAGACATACTAAGACACACTGTTCTGTAAAAGGTTACGTCGTCTCTATAACTATAAATAAACTTGTTTCACATCTAACAGTGGTACGACCAAAACTATGACATCTATTGCACGAATTGACTGGCTCGCCCGATGCAATACCACGACCACCCAGAAGACAGGCATCGAGTAGAAGTCACACCGCGTACTGCCTGATGATTGTGGTGCCGGAGGCATAATTTTACTTCTCTTTCTCTCCTCTCTTCCCTTTCTTATTAAGAAAGGATAGGAATGGAATGTGAATTTATCGGAAGAGGGGATACTTAGAAAGAGGAAACAGCCATTGTGTATGCGTCCCCTCTTCCGTCTATTAAATGTAGTCAACATTTCTGCAATTAGGGATGTCTATTGGCAGCGGTCGCTTCGCTATTTCAGCGAATTCAAGTGACCAGGTAAAAAAATATGGAGTGCGTCTAAAAATCTTTGACAAACACATATTTTTAAGACAATCCTTAAACGTAATATTTACAACGATGTGAATCTGGTCATGGTATCGATTAAACTATCTGCATGTGTAAACGTCTGTTAAGATATTCGTAGCTACAATACAATATCGATAGCAAACGCTCCACAGGTCTATGATTAGATGATGAGCTTGAGTCATTTGCCGTCGATGCAATCGCAATGACAAATTGCTGACTGATGGTGGAGGCTTGTAGTTGCAGCAATAATAGCTCTATATCAATGCAGATCACAATGAATGACGATCATTAGCTACATTTGAACTACAATAAGCATTTGCAGCCACAGAAATTGTACACGTGTACATAAAGCTCTGTTCATGTTCTAGGATCAGAAATATTAGTAACTATTTATAAGACTCATTCTTTTGTACACCTGCTATCTGAAGTGTGTGTTATTATTATTATATAAAACAACAGTATAGTAAGTCTTTAAGAAAAGTAAAAAAAGTAAACGCATGACTGTTCTAAATACATAATAAGTCTACGAAATCACTTGAATCTCAATTTTTTAACTAGACAATGAAATGCATATGTTAAAACGCTTTGTAAATGCCCGCAATTGCCTCGTGAAAAGTAAGCCATTTATTCTATTTGCTCTTTACAAAGTATTCACGCCGTGTAATAACTTCAAAGCCCACGCTTTCAGTACTTCACTTTTTAAATTGAATGACATAGCAATTTCCTAGACACTGCTTTTTAAAAGGTTTCATACGATTCACATTCAAAGTGTGGACGTTTAAGTAATTCGTGAGTGTGAATGGTCGCGAATGGGCCCATCATATGCAGCGTGCAGACACGTGTACTCCGCATCATCCGATTCACCCGAATGCAGGACGTAGCGTCGTCCAATTTCGCGAGCTAAATTGTTCATAACGGAAGTTCATATCCGGACGTCGGGCCTGCCTGCGCTTCGGGCGAGATTAGGCGGTAATTACCATTTCCTGTGACACAGGACGTAGACAACGTCGAGGAAGACACGATTCCTTCTCCGCAGCGGCGCGGCGGAAACGTTCCGCATTCGACGCCGCACGAGGAAGGAAAAATCGTTACAACAATTACTTCCCGCCGATATTGGATTCGTAATTAGTTCCCGTCTTTCTTTATATAGAATTCAGCGACTGGAAAGTGACAAGGGCTGATATTTATTTTTATACATAAGACTCCGGAACGCGAGCAGATGTTTTAAGGCTCGAGTGAAAAGCTCGCTTAAATTGAGTGTAGAGCATTTTATGTAGGAAAAACTGATTATGCAGCGAAGGAATGGAGTGTGCGGATAGGATAGGCGACGTCGCTGTCGGTGAGCGCGGAGCCTCGCTGCCGATATGATTGAATAAGTGAGCTCGCTGCTCCCTAATGAAACATATTGAACGTGTATCGAATCACTTAGGCGCGCCGCGCCGGTGTGCTCCTGCACTCACATTTTGGTCGGTGCCAACAAGCCGTAGGTGAACCTTACAAATATTATTACGGCAGAGTCTCGTTTTAAGAGACAATAAATCGAATTAACTCCGGTTTCTTTGAACGTCAAAGGGGAGTAAAAAAAATTTACGTAATTTTGCCAACATAATTTCACACGGCACCACGGCATCTTCCTCTGTGCCGCCTAGAAAATGTTTACGTAAAACTGCGCGACGAATGTCCACAAAAGGGAAAAATTGTAATTAATTAATTAATGTAGTTATTATTACGCCGTTTATAAAATTCATTGCGCATTAAAATCTTCTTACATTTTAGACGTTTAAATTGTTTGTTCGCAAATCTACGGTCACAAAAGGAAACATAATTTTTAAAAACGTTAAATAATGCCTAGTTTAAAAACCGTTTGTAAGTTTTTAACAAGGTATTGTATAGGAGATTGGTTCGTCGACATTTCGCACACAGAACGGTAACGTGCAATAACAGTGTAGTGGACAGCAAAGCTCTTTGAGGGTGTTCACTAACGCAGTGCTTCGAAAAAATCGGAAGCTTTGTAAATGGCGTTTAACGGACGCTGACATGAGCAAGCTCGTCAAAGGATTTCGATATCACACTGCATTTTACGAGCACACGTAGATTACTTTGAAAAAAAAAGTTGTATTCACAGATTAAGATTGTTGTAAAGACATTATAAGTTTATTTTTGACTCTATAAACATACGCGTTTGTTTAACATAGTTCTCGCTTTCCTGTGAGTAAGATAATTACCATATATAAATATACATAAAAGAACCAAAGACACATAGAGCCAGTCAATCTGTATTAAGACAGTGTAGCGGAATCTCTGTATAACAATACTGGCCAGTTGTACGACCAGTATGTTTAATATCTACTACGTGGGATATGACGTCTGTTCATCCCCGCAAAGAAATTGACAGCACGACGTAGTAACGTGAGAGTCGTGCTACATAAATTGATGGCTCAATTAGTACGCGGTCGAGCGACGTGATTTGATCACCGAAATCAGTAAGCGGACTGAAACCATGGCACATCTGTGAAATCGCTTTGATTGTTGTGTATATCTTATTTTAAACCACTTTATCTGCCGAAAACAGGATATTCATTAAAAAAGGTATGTTTATATTACTGTATATATTTTTATGGTATATTTTATATTTACTAATTCATATAATATATGGGGGTGTTAAATATTCGAATTCAAAATGAAAATCATATTTTTTTTAATTAAAGTTAAAAGATAAATACATATACTCTTACAAATACATATACTTTGCGTATAATAAACTATTGGGAAGGGATCTTAACTAACTTATCGTAATAAAATTAATGAATTATCTAATCTGAGCCCATAGACTATTACAAGCGATTAGCGATATCACTAGTAGGATCGACAGTGTGTCAAAATATATAAGAAAATTACGTGATAAGCTTGTGACATATCGAAAATATTGTACATTTTTGATATTCGTTATAAAATACAAGTAGCTGCGGAGCGAATGCACTTTTTTAGGGTAACAAATTATTACATCTTATATATTTTGTAGTCGTGCATGTACTTGGCCAGGAAGTTAGTTTGTCTTAAAAAAAGACAAGTTGTACTTTAATAAACATTTTACATGTGTATGTATTTCCGATGTAATACAGCCGTGAGCGAAAAAAAAGGGTCGGTTAAGTAAGTTTCAATATCTCGGAAGATAAAGACGCTAGCTAACTGAAATAAATTGTGCATGATAGACAATTAAATATCCTTAAAATAAAAAAATACTATTATTAATTTATTTATATTTGATTAAAAACATAAACTTAAACAAATTTACGTAAACTTGAATAATTCAGTATTTTTTATTACATTTTATTTTTAATTAGATTTTAGTCCTTAGTACTTAGTGGCAACACTATTATGTTTTTTATTAAATATAAATAAATTTATACAAATGTTTTGTTTTATTTTAAGGATATTTAATTGTCTATCATGCATAATTTATTCCAGTATTTTTATACGAATAAATTAGCTGTATGTGGAGTAAGTGTAATAGGATTTCTTTAAAAATTACAGAATATATCTTCAAAAGACACTAGTTATGGTACAAACTTAAAGAAATATTATTGTGTAAACTTTAAATATATTCTAATAAGATAACATTTCAACAAACAATTAGACACGTGTAGAACAATACTAACACAATAAAATGCATGTAACCACCGATATTCTTCTGTTTTAAAATTGTAACATTAAATAAACTTTAAACGTGGTAGACGCCAGCAACAACAACATCTGTTTCACGAATTAACCGCCTCGCCCGGTTTAATACCACGACCACACCGAAGACAGGCGTCACAGTGGAAGTAATTCGGCGTTTCGTGTGATGAGTGTGGTGCCGGAGGCCTGATTGTAGTCCTATTTCCCTTCCTTATAAAGTAAGGATGGGAAGAGAAAGTGGATTTGACGGAGGATGAGACCCATAGGAAAGGGGTTTTTCTGTTTCCATTCTCCGTCAATTAAAGGTAGGCAACGCATCTGCGATAGCGGATGTCTATGGGTAGTGGTCGCTCCACCATTTTAGCGAATTCAGGTGGCCACTTGCTCGTTTGCCACTTTATAATATATCAAAAAAAAACTAAAACTGCCTAATTGGTGCGTAATAAATAACATAACTATAAATAAACATCACAACATCGGCTTTTTTATATGTAATAAGGTTACAAAATTAGTTAATTATTAGTTATAAAAAAATAACAATGTGCAATGTGTAAAAAACAAAGTGCGCGATAAATAAGCAATAACTAGGTATTCTTCTTCTTCTAATGCCTCTCCGTTACTGGAGGTTGGCCGTCAGCACGGTGAACCTATCTCTATCGTAATTTGATATTAACCGATACTAAATAACATTCACCTTCGTGAACCTTTGTTGAATTTACTAAAAATGATAGATAAAGATTTTAACATTTAAACTCTAAAATTTGTGTGTTTTATTTATAATTAGCTGTCGCCCGCGACTCCGTCCGCGCGGTATTAAAAAAGTGCGAAATATTATTGAGATCCGTTGAGATGTTCTAGCGATGCCTTCAAGCAAGTATCCAACCACCAATACATATAAATATTCGCATTTGTAATATAAGTTAGACATCTTACAAAATGTTTATATTTTATCAGTTCTTCATTCTTGTATGTGTTACGATCTGTCGTACTTGTAGAATTTCAAAACAGTTAATATATAGCCGTGAGCAAAAATAAAGGGTCGGTTAAGAAAGTTTGAATACCTCGAAAGATAAAGACGCTAGCTAACTGAAATAAATTGTGCATGATAGACAATTAGTCTTGTGTCTTATTAAGTACTAAAATCTAAATAATAATAAAATTTGATGAAAAATACTGTACTATCTAAGTTTACGTAAGATATCTTTTTTCGTTTAAGTTTATGTTTTTGAATGAAATATAGTTAAAATAATAAACATATTTGATTTTATTTTAAGGATATTTAATTGTCTATCATGCACAATTTATTTCAGTTAGCTAGCGTCTTTATCTTCCGAGATATTCAAACTTTCTTAACTTTCTTTCTTAACCGACCCTTTATTTTTGCTCACGGCTGTAATTCCATATTGAATATTATTTTATTTGTAAAAATATAATAAATGTATGTTGTATTTGTGAACACCAAATGTTCAAACTAATGTGAGAATATAATTTGTAAGTATCACATATTGGCGGCATGTAAATTGAGACAGATCACGACGCAGCGCGCTAACAAGGGCGGGCAGCATTATTTGCACTGCCACAGTACACACGTATCAAATTATTGATGACAAATAATAAATCTGACTTCTTCCTACATTACACTTTGACATTTCAAGTGTTATATATTTATTTCGGTAGTAGTTGCAGTAGCATGCAATGTACGAGTTATTCGTCGTAAGGAACTTCGTTTTTACGGGGCAACCTTATAACTTTTTTAATTTTATTTATCTTTTAAGATAGTACACATAAGAAAGTTTTTTCTTTTCCTTGAGTTAAAGTTTATTATCATACTAGTTGTACCGTTCGTCTTCAACCACTTAAAATACAATAGGACCGAGTAAAAATTTCGCAATATTTATTAATTATACTTATTACGATTAACAATTTTTCTTCGATATAATCGCCGTTCTGACGAATTAACCTATCCATTCTTTAACACATTCGAAGCGGCAATGATTTTTATATCTTTTCCATTCCTGCTGTACAAGGCCTTGTATCACCCGCATTCTAAGCGAGGCATGGACAAGGTGATCAGATCTGGCTTCGGGCTCAACGTCATCCGCCTAAGCTGGTTTGCAATTTTGTCTCTTTTTCGCATTACAATTTTTTGAAAATATCGTGTGATAATATATATATCCTAAAGTCTGTCGTAAATGTAGGAATTTTTATTACAAAAAGAATCATTCAAAAATATATCGTGATAGCAAACATGCTGCGTTACGAAGAAGTGAGTCTTTACGCTTTATTATCTTAATATAGATAATGTTTCGAAGCACAATCCTTAATTAGTAGTTTGAGTCCATTAGTAAAGCCTCACATCTATATTGATGTCGGTATCAATTATTGTCAAAATCAAATATCATTAACATATTAATACAATACTAAAGTGCGATCCAACCAACTTGCATGCGCCAAATTAAATTAACTCGATTCATCCAATACGAGAATATTCATTTGTTATTTGCTGTTGCTGTTATCTGTTATGCTCTGATAAAGATTTTAATATAAATATTTAAAAAGAAAGTAAAATCAAAAGCTTGGTATCAAGCTAAGCGTTGTGTGCTCAAGATTTTTCTTCCACGCGATATATAAAGACGTTCTGCCGCCGGCCGGCCGCAAAGGATTTATTTTTAAAGACAAAAACAATTCCACACCGAGGAGAATGTATCCGTTTATAGAAATAATATTTACAACTAAGTTTTCCCGTCTCGATATGAGTAAAACAACGAACGATATATTCACATATGTATATGCACTTTGCATGCTTTTATTTCCGTTCATATCATTATCTCCCTGGCCTTATCACACCCACACTCACGTTGGGTTGGTACACAAGGTTTGATAAACCTTAATGTTTTGTCTTGATTTTCTAGACAAGCCGCCTGCTTGACACCAACCCTACATGGGAGAGAAATAATATTTTTTTTTATTAAAGAGAAATATCTAATCATAATTAATTCTTATAGTTAAATACTTAAGATACTTATAAAATAAATAAACGATAAAGAACAATAAACTCGAGCGATAAGACATTATAAGTAGAACAGAACTCAAGCTCTGGTCGCTAGGATAGTGATCAGCAAACAGCCAAACTTTTACCTTTCTAATTTTCTCTCACTCTCACTACCTTTTTCATCTTCCTACATTATAATGCCATAAGCATAAAAATAAAGATTTAATATTCAACCTTTAAAAGAATCGGGCATCAACTTTCTTGGTAGGCGACGAAAAAACCATGCAATGCATTTTGAAAGTCTTTCTTCCCATCGGAAACAAAGTGAATCTTTCAGAATCACAGGTTACGTTTTGAGCATAACCAGCCATATATATACAAGATTACGTTGTAATTAAAGGATTACGGAATAGATGAGATTATCGCTATCAAATGGGGAATCTCTTATCACTAACATTATCTTATAAATCAGCACCATGTATAAGTATGACACGTATACAAGCGATCACGTATTATAACAATGAAAATAGTGTAAGAATATGGCCTGCCAATTTTTTTTTATAATATCATATTATATGGAAAACGAGCAAGCGATCACTTGTATTCGCCCAAATAGCGAAACGATCGCTGACCATAATAATAATATATAATAATACATCTTTATTTCAAGCCATAACAGCTCATAATTTTGTTAGTATGACACTTTAGCTATGTTAGTAAAGAAAATAAAAAAGTACAAATTAAATTAAATAAACAAAGTAACATAGACATCCACAATTGCTATAGCTTTATACACAACCTTTACACAATTGCTAGATACCTTGCCTACCTTTAATCGCCGGAGAAGGGAACGCACAGAAAGAAATCGCTCCTCTGCGTAGTCCACTTCCCCTTTCCATAATTTCCTTATAAGAATATGGTGTGAATAGAAAGTGTACTAAAACACATTGATCAAACGAAACGCGGAATTGCCTCTATTTCAGGCATATCTTCTGTGTGGTGTTGGTACTACACCGGACGAGCCGGTCTAATCGTGCAAAAGATGTTAAATGCGAGCTCTGCCACTGTTAATTGCTCAACAATCAGAATTAAATTATTTAATATATATAGAAACGGCCAATCGATATTGCAAAGTAAAAACTTAAGAGAATTGACTCATATGCCACAAACTAAATTATACTGTAGCTAAGAAGGCTCACAAAATCTCTTAAAGAAAAAGAAAGGATTTTTTGAAATTGGAATAAGGAAATTAATTGATATCATACTAATATTTTAAAGAGGAAAACTTTGTTTGTTTGATTGTAATGAATAGGCTCAAAAACGACGGGACCGTTTTTGTAAATTCATTCACCATTTGAAAGCTACATTATCCACGAGTAACATAGGCTAAATTTTATTTTGGAAAAAAATAGCGTTCCGTAAA
>JAAOEG020000028.1:3575433-3586226 GCA_011763625.2 Papilio bianor | reverse complement strand
ATAGTATATCTAAAGCTACGTTTCTGTATCTACATTTACTGTACATACATTATATCGCATCCTAATATGTCCATCATCTCACGTTGAATGGAATTTCCATTACTGCTAATCCGTTAATGCGATTATGATATAATTACAATGCTCTATAATTAATAAAATCCTGCTATACTAAAAAACTATAGAAATAAGAAGATTAATTTTAAGAAAGAAGCATAAATCAATATTGATAAAGATTAAAACAAATATTGTACTATGTTGTTTGCAGTGAGGCGTTAAGTAAGGCACTGTCAGCTCTTTATGCCAAATTACTAGTGGTGCTCGGACTGGCGTTTCCAGTTACTGAAGTAATTGCAACCGGTGTGCCCGAATCATATTATCAGGTTATACTTTATTTATATGTTTAATTCTACTGTGTACATGTTGATATATATCGCTTTAAGAAAGTACGACATCGTGAATAAAACTTCAAGTCATGGGTCGAAACTTACTTATCATTTTTCTATTGACTTAAAACATTGATAGAGTGAATTTATTATTATTTTATTATTTCCAGGGTTTTTACTTATATCTCTACTTAGTGTCGGTCCTATTTGTGATATTTCAATACGCGAACTTGATCCGACAGAAAGCTGTAAATTCGATCATCCATGAACACGGTAAGAATTCAATCAGCCGATCCTATTGTACCGAAGAGGTCATATGAAAAAGGATATCTAGCAAAGTCATGAGTTTTAGTAATTAGCCGCATTTGCGTAACAAATGCGACATTAAAATCGCATCTCGTTTGCATAATTGCTACCGCTAAGGATATTACCTTCTTTGCTTCTTTGCTTTGTATTCCACTAACTTCTTCAGCCATTCGGCATTAGTTTTAATTGGGAATTAGCCTTTTCGTGTGTTGAAAAGTCAAAACTATTTATGTTCTTATTTTATCTACAGAAAATCCAGATAATGGAAAAACGACGCCAGGAGAAAAAAATAAACAGAAGGAGACAATTTCGCGTTACGGCAGTTTTTATTTGAGATTAGGAGCCATGGGTAAAGATAGTCATCTTATCCTAGCAGATCACATCCTTCAGATGAAACAAACTGTATCGTTTAGTAAAAAGAAAACACTTATTTTTGTTTAATTTTTAATGACAAGCAATTGCCTCAATTTTCATACTTATGTTCTTATATTACTAAAAGTTAGATAATACAAAATTATTTTTTACAATGTTACAGCATTTGGTATCGGTTCGATGGTTTACAGCGGATTGGAATTCGGTGAATACTTCGAAATGACTGATCGCTGTCGATCGATCCTGTCCGCTCTGACGCCGGCGTTGAGAATGGCATTAACTTTAGCTCAGATGCAGTTCATTTTCCTAACGAACAAAGACATCGAGGCGGGCACCTATAAAATGGTGCAGAGATTCGGAATCATGCATATGATAGCTACCAATCTGTGCGAGTGGCTATACGTGCTAGTTGAGGAAACAAAGCATGAAATACATCACTTGGAACATTCGATACCTTCGGAGACGAACATATCTCAGAATGAAACGACGGAGCTGCATTGTCGACGAGCTAATATTATGGGCGCCTTGTTACAAAACGCATCACCCTTCTTGTTTCCTTGTACTATTGAATATTCGCTTATCTGTGCAGTTATATTGTATGAAATGTGGAAAGAGGTACTTAATTTTGTTTAAGAGGTTATTTAAATCTACAAACCACATTGTATCACAAAATTAAAATGACACTACTTTAAATTCGTCGATATTGTACTTGAATTTTTATAATGATCATTTATTTTTAGGTAAAATGTACACCGGAGGACTTTGAAAGAAAATTCAATATTCCTAAAAATAAATCGAGAAATAATTCCGTTACACCAGAAAAAATCTTACAACAATTCGGTAATAATTAGTCGTATATTAATTATGAACTTATTAGTATCCTCAGTACATATAATTTTTTATCTTGTTACAGCGGGTATGCTGGGGGTGACTTCTCCGCATGGTAGCCGCACTGCCCTGCACCACTTCTCAGTGGACTGTTCGCACGCTCACCGTGGTCTTTTCGCCGGCATCCTGCTCATCGTCTTCACTATTATATCTCTCATCATGTTCTTCGTCCTAGCGCACAATCCCAAGACAATACACGTAACTTACATTATATTATTTTTACTATGTCTTAGAGCCAAACACACTAAACTTATTCTGACTCCAATGATAACATACATCAGATAGACTGTTAGAAAAATATCGAAAACCAACGAGGTTGCTTCAAATGTATGAATGTAGTAAATGAAAGTCCATTCTGTAATATTAATTAATTATTTTATCTTTCAGGATGCTATATTCCAAGTGAATATTTGTGAATTAATACTATATTCTTTAACTCTGATAGCATCTGCCACTGCCTTGAAACAAATGAGGGCGTTGCCGTATAAACGGAAATCACAGGGTAAGTAAACCATCTACGTATGTAACTTACAATTAAAGTTGCGTTCTTGTAACTTCAATAGTGGTAGAACCCGCTTTAACATCTTCGCACGAATGGGCTGGCTCGCCCGGTGTAATACGACGACCACACAGAGGACGAGCGTGAAGTGGAAGCTATTCCGCGTTTCGTCTTATGAGTGTGGTGCCGGAGCTCTAATTCTAGTCTTCTTTTCCTTCCCACCCTTTTCTTACAGGAAAAGGATGGGAAGGGGAAGTGGGCTTGACGGGGGAGGTTACGCATAGGAAGAGGAAATATTCCCTTTTTGGGCGTCTTCTTCTCCGTCGATTAAAGGTAGGCAACGCATCCGCAAGGATGCCTATGGGCAGCGGTCACTTCGCTATTTCAGCGATTTCAGGTGGCCGCTTGCTCGTTTGACACCTTGTAATATAAAAAAAACTTCTCTTTTAATATATCACATTTTATTTCAGCTATTTTAGGCCTCGATACATCTTTATTGATCTTGGCGCAATCGGGGATGTTTGTATATTGCATGTTCAGCATGATCGGCAGCCATCACACCATGTACAATGGCAATGGCACTGGTGTCACTGGATTCTTCTCAGAATTTCTGTCATTAAATCAGGTGATTATGATTAAATATTCAATAATAAAAGAAAGCACCCAAGCGAAGCAGAACTAAAAGATGGGAATGGACGGACAACCTTTACGAGAAAAACAGAAGTTTGGGAAGTTGGAGCTATCTCCAATAACACTTATAAAATATAACCTTTTAATTAAATAGACCCATTTTTGTGACTGCTCCTATCTCTACCAGTGTTATAACTTGCTTACCTATGCGTGCTAACTTTCAGACGATCTTACAATCTCTATTCATCATGGACGCGTGGTGGCGGCGCAGCAGCACGTCGCAGCAACGTCGCCAGAAGCCTGGCCGACAGCTCGTTACCTTTCTACTTGTAGCAAACATGGCTATGTGGGCCATAAATACATTGGAAAAGGTAAAACTCATTTCTATTTGAAGTAATGGCACGAACCATGGATGATGTTTTCCATTCCATAAGAAAGAATTGTAAACGGTAATCCACATTAAAATAAATACAATTTGACCAAGTCGGATTCAATGGAACTGTAATTAAATATTATATTGAAATTTAATACTTTAGGGACAGGTTTCCGTAGTGTAGCGGTTATCACGTGTGCTTCACACGCACAAGGTCCCCGGTTCGATCCCGGGCGGGAACATTTTTGTTACAAAATACTTCTTTAAGTTACTAATTGCCGATAACTAGTACTCTTTAGTAACGTATTATCAGAGTTCCTTGAACCATAATTTCTTTCCAAAAACAGAACTATTTGCTACATCACATAATAATTGTATTTTTTTAGAATCGGGCGGAATTCCGACCAGCACACTTGGCTTTTTACGGTCCATGGGCTTGGACGATAATAACGCACGTGTCGATGCCGCTGGCAATCTTCTACCGCTTCCATTCCACTATCTGCCTCTTCGAAATATGGAAGAACAGCTTCAAGAATAAACCAATTTATTTAAATGTATAAGGCTTTATACAAGATTTGAAAGCAATGTTCAATTCAGGCAAATAAATGTATTTTAAAAATCTTCGACTTCAATTATTTATATCCTTTGAGACTTTAAAAGGTAGAAGATTGAATTTCGTCAGTGAAATAAGTATTTAATGTTATGTATTATATATTAACCAATATAAAGTGTACATTATAAAAGCTCTACGCAATTTCGTAGAGCTGAGGTTGTTATTTAAACACGACTTCTAACGCCATCTAGTTTATGATTGGACTAACTATTGTTCAAATGGAGTTTCTTATAATAAAATCAAATTTAACTAGTAATGTTTTATTAAAATCCTAGCATTTGCCCTCGACATCGTCCGCAAGTATTTAAAAAAAACTTTTTAAGTAGTCCATGTGTACTTTCAGACAGTGTTTTACTCTGTACCTTCTACTTCTCTATACCAAATGTCTTCTAGATACGTTTAACCATTCTCCGGATAGCCATCTAACAAGCATCCATTTACAAATATTCTTTCAATTAATGCAAAGAATCACAAAAACTTTAATTGGTAGTAATGCCTTTCTTATATCTATTCTCGATTGTTGCGAAGTATACTTCGCAACAATGACAGTAAAAGTAGTGACTTAGAGGCAAGAAAACCACATACTTTCTGTCTGTAAAAATTGCTAATTTAGGAATACTTAAAAAATAAATATATTTAAGTTTCGCGGGGACTATACCTACAACAGTTAGTGTACGAAAACAATTGTAACGTTTTAAAGTAAACGCAATTAGCGAAGTATTGTTGTCGGCAGTTAGTTCGTGACAAAGGGTTAGTATTGAATGCGGTAAATGCCTCATCACGTTCCACGGAAATTTTAACAAACAATACAAAATTTTAGTTTTGTTTTTGAGTTATTTAGTTTATGGAGTTTCGGTATTCATTTGTAAAAAGTTATTACATTGTTTCAGCATAAGTTACTTATTTAAATAATCATATTATACTGTGGTAATGTCACGGGTTTTTAAATTATTGCCCACCGTTTTCCCGATTCCATGCAACGAACATAACATACTCTGTAAATACACAAGAGTAAGCTATTGCTAGCCCACTGAAGTCACCTATTATTCCATTTGCATGAATTCTTGAATGACAGGGCGAGGATAAACGTTGACACAGGTTATCCCCACTACCAATATTATCCGTAGGCCGTATTCAGAAACTTGACTATCACACGCAGTTGCTTATGAATGGTATACGTAATTTATCACGAGTTAGTTCTATTTGCGCTTTTGATCTCCATAAAAACCTTGTGTTATTTATTCCGTATTTAAACTAGTAATAAATAAACGAGTCTGCAAGCTAATGTAAGGTAAACGTAACGCGGCAAGGCGCTGGGTAATGATTGAAGATTAAAAAAGTAAACAAAGTTACGCGCAGGCGGAACGTCCAATAACATTTTATATTTAGAACAGAATTTAATACTGGAGCAGAAATAAGGTGTAAGCGGTAAGTCACGGGATCGTTTAGAGGTAGACGTCTAATTAATCGCGTAGTGCTGGAAGATAAGGAGAGAGGCCAGTGGGAGGGGCTGCATGTGGCTCGTTAGGACGGCCGTCTGAAAGTGACACCACTAGCGCTAATTATTTACCCGTAAGGACAACGTCTCGGCGCCCTGTTTGACGCCGCTAGTTTATTCCGGCAATGAATATATTATCGCAATTTAAATTGTATTATTTTATTGGTATTAAGTCTTCCTGTTCTTATAGTCGATGCTACTTAATTTTTCTATATTCACAACTTAGTATAATACATTACAGCTTACTTTTAGTAAGTATAATTTTACTTCTCGTATTTTATTCCATTATAATTAGATCACGGGCCTAGATTCGCCTAATAAATTTACATTTTTCATTCCGCCCGTCAATTTACCTTAATTTAAGGCAAACTGTACCTCGTTACAAATAACTAATTATTTATACACATACAGACGTATGCTGATCTTGGCAATGTCACCACAGTGCATGACTCGCACTAGATGTATTAACATGTGTAAATCACATGAATGAAGACGGGACAAGATTTTTAAATCGATAACGGTAATTGGATCTCAGAGGGCGTGTGATTAAAGTGCTTCCTATTACGACGTAATAAAAATTTGCTCCCGGACATATTATGATGGTGAAAAATAAAGAGAAATCCAATCAGAACGGCGCGGGCGGGAAGGAGTGGCGCGAGCGGAGTGAGCCTCTGCTCGCCGTGCCTGAGGATGAAAGGTGAGTCGGCGAGCCTTCATTAAGCACACTATTAGTCGATGAGCGTTCGATCAAACAAAAACAAATCGGCTTGTAATCTTACCCACACGACTGCAACTTTACAATTAATCAACGCTGTTTTACTGATTTTCTTGTTTAACTAGTTTTATTCATATTGCGTAATATTTACACAAAAGAGAATACACTATCGTCTTCTTGACGGAATTTTAACATATCCCGAGCCTAGCAATTTCTAAACCCAGACAACTATCTTAATAGTATTAGATATGATAATAAACTTTATAATTTTGTTATATAATTATATCTGTTATATTATGCAACTTTTTTTACATGTTACGAGCTAGCGATTTATTTCAGAATGTTGGTCGCAGACCAGACAAAGATGCGCAACATTTCCCAAACTTAGCAAATACCGTCATAATTATAATATGGTTTAATATTTGTTCCATTTGTTTGCTTAATCGATCCTAAGCGGTTAATTATTAGTAAATGTAATAATTCCCGTGGTAATAATGATTTAACTTAAGTCATTTAACACAATGCACTACCATTTTTAGCTTTGAGCTTCAAGAGTTAGGTCATAATAAAAAAAAACAATCTCAACCATTACAACAAAGAATGACCCGGGCAATGTTCTTTAGAACTTCTGATTTTTTTTCATTATATTATGAAAATCTGTTTCAGCGAGCGTCCTCTGCACTCCCTGCCGAGGCTGAGCGTGGTGCTGCCGTGTAGCAGCACTTCCAGCTTCGATAACACCCCAACTAAGCCGCGAAGCCCTCTCTCACACGGCGAGTGAGTTCACACAGATAACTGAAAAAAACTTCTTGCTTCATCATAAACATGGAAAACCATAGTATTTCAAATCATCCTAGCTACTCTACTAGCCTACGATCCTGATTAAAATGAAAACTCAATGGAAGAAATGGACTTTTATGTTAACTTTAGTCATGTTTAAAATGTTTTTGTATAATATGAATCATGTATCGAGTCTAGCGCATGCAGGTCTATTTAGATACTTCCAACAATTTATGCTAAATAATTTGTACAATCTGATTTAAACTAAATTCTCTGCGTCTGCTAAATTTAATGAAGTATTTCAAATTTCAACTAATTAATAAACAGTTTTGGAATAATTATCGTGAGCATGCATATGCACTGAACGTACTAATTGTTTCCATATATCATTTTGTTTCAGTGAATCAATGACAGTGGTCTTGTCAGCGTTTTACGCTAAGTTACTGATAGTGTTAGGACTGGCACTGCCGATCACCAGCACTATACAGAATGAACTCGTTACAAACGTTACATCAGATGTAAGTATCAAGTTAAGGCCTACTTGGTGTAGTGGGGAAGTTCCAGTATTACATAAGCACTATAGGGGCGAAGGGTAAAGACCAAAAGCAAAGGCTTTGCTTACTTTTGTTGACATGGGGGATGAGGTGGTCTGAATGCTCATTACGTCATCAAACGCTGCAAATGAAGCAATAAAAACCAGAATACATTAAAAGAAATGCATGTTATATGTAACAATGCCTACGTATGCAAAGGGATCAAAAATTGTAAGTCATCTTCTTACGTAATACTTGAACGGCCCTAGTGAAGTAATAATGATTTCGATATAGTGATGTTACAAGGTTAACTAAGAATTATATAGATGTCAGTAGGAGGTTATATTAGTAAATATGAAGTCATTTCCTTTTTTTACAGATATTTACCATATACTTGTACATTGTCAGTATGCTATTTTTGGGCTACACATTTTATCATTTGAGCAGAGTGAAAAAAAGCAAAGATGGTAAGGATTTTTCCACTCCTAACAGGACAGTTTAACGATGGAGGCAATTCCGAGCTTGCCTGACAAGTGTGCATGCCAGAGGCCTCGGTTTTGGTCCTCTTTCCCTTCCCACCTTTTCTTGTACGGAAGCGATGGTAAGGAGAGCTGTACTTAGCGGAAAGGGGCAGTTCGTATAGGAAAACGTAATAACCTCTTTCCATGCGCACTCTCTTCTTTCAATTAAAAGTAGACAACGCATCTGAAATGCGGATGTCTATGGGCACCGGTCACTTCACTATTTTGGCGAATTTAAGTGGCAGTTTGCTCGTTTGTCATGTTTTATTTATTACATAAGATTACAAATATACATATTTTATATATATTGAGATAAAATGATTCCATCTGCATGAATATGTGTTTATTTTTCTTATAGTTAGCGTGAAGCGAACTCGTTATGGGAGTTTTTACTTGCATATCGGCGTGGCAGGTTTTAGTGTCGGCTCCATTATCTACTCCTGCCTACAATTCGCCGAGTACTTTGACCTGTCCGGAGACTGTCAGATAATTATGGTCGCATTAAAACCGACTCTACGAATCTTATTCATGGTGGCACAAAGTGTTTTTATATTTTCCTACACAGACGTAAGTAAACTTAAATATAAACTTCCAAACTTTCCATAAAATTAAAAAAAAATGAGAGCTATCACATTTCAGTCATTAAAACGTCCCTCAAACATTATATATCCTGTAAAATCCTTGCACCAAACCCTTTAACGCCCGATTGGTACACGGCGGCTCAGGGGTTAAGCTCTGGACTTGTAATCTGCAGGTCCTGGTTCCCAATGCCGCCGTGTACCAATGTGTTTTTTGATTTTAGAATTTCATATGTACATTTTTCCGACGTACTTACGGTGAAGGAGAACATCGTTATGAAACCTGCACTTATCGAAGAAGAAATTCAAAGATACGGGTGAAGTCAACCAACCTTCATTAGGCCAGCGTAGTTGACTACTAGTCGCCCCTAACTTAGGGTAGGCTCCGAGCTCCTCAGCGGAGACGTACATATAGTGAGCTGATGATAAAACATTTTAACATTTAGATAATCTCCATTTCCAATGAATCATGACAAAAAACAGATATCATGTACAGCCTTCGCCTTTGCATATATATTTAAATTTTAATTAACATTTCAGATATTGGACCCAATGCGTGGTGTGGTTCTTGATAGATTCGGTTTGATGCATTTAATTGCTACAAATGTCTGCGAATGGCTTAACGTAATTATACAAGAGACGAGGGATGACATCATCGCTGTAGCTTACAACAGCCCACCATTCATACGATACACTACTATAGATGAATCAACTAAATCTCCCATAGCAACTACTGAAGCAAATTATTTATATAAAGATAACAACAGTACAATTATAAGCGAAAGTACGATAATTGTCGCAGATACCTGGAGTTGTAATATATCTAATATAATTACTCCATTAATTAGATCAGCCAATCCGTACCTTAGGCCTTGCGGCGTTGAGTACAGCCTTCTTTGCTCAATCATTATAGTTGTCATTTGGAATGATATTTGCACCGTACCTGGATCGGTAAGGACATTTTATTTCGTTGTCTCGATGAGCATTAATTTGTTTTTTATAATAATATATCAGTGTATCGATTATATTACAAAAGTGAATATAAATCGTACAAAACTGATTTCATTGTCCGACGGAGCGATGAAACAGAGTGGACACATTCAGCAATGCTAATTAAGTTTAACACGGTAGCGGAGATAGGAGAATGCAACACTCATTCAATTATATTTTCACATTTTACGGAATAAAAATTAAAACAAGAAATTAACTAACTCATTTGCGTAAAATTGTAATATGGGATTTGTCATCATAATCAATGTAATTATTAAATCTTCAGTAACTAAGTTACTTTAACCAAAATGAAAAAAAAATCGCATAGTCAGAATTATCTTATACGTAGCTATATGGCAAGCCTTTTGCTTGTATCATATTTCCAACGCAACATGACATAATAAATTAATTTCAGAAACCTCTAAAGGATGTCAACTCTATGGGGGTTTACATGAAAGAGGTGAAGCAATGCTGTGTGAGAGTAAAGTCCAATAATCACTTCTCAGTGGACTGCGGCAGCGCCCACAAAGGTCTGTTTATGGGCATAGCCGTGCTCGCAGGCACTGTTGTGAGTCTTATGCTCTTCAATGGACTCTTCCAAAAGGACAAACATGTTGAACTTGCTTTATTACAGGTAAAAAAGGACATTTTAAAAACACTAATTTTTCATCATTTTGTTGTCATTTTTGTACGTTCCAATCATAACATAGTTACTAAGTACTTCATTACTATTTCCAGATCAATATATGGGAGACAGTTCTGTTTGTTATCATGACGATAGGGTCAGGTGCCTGTATTCAAAGAATGCGTTTGCTGACAATTCGCAAAATATCAACCACGATGCCTCTGGAGCACGCGTTGCTGCTTGTCACACAATGTGGAGTTTATCTGTATTATCTATTTCAAATTATAGGAGCCGGCTTCCTAATTCAAAGATATCCTGAAGGACGTCGCGCGACAAGGCTAGTTTACTTAAAAGCTTTTACATATGTACCGATTGAACAGTGGTAGAGCCCGCTTTAACATCTTCGCACGATTGGGCCGGCTTGCCCGGTGTAATACCACGACCACACAGAAGACAGGCGTGAAGTGGAAGTCATTCCGCGTTTCGTCT
>JAAOEG020000028.1:3505973-3518960 GCA_011763625.2 Papilio bianor | reverse complement strand
TTTAAGATTACGTGTTTTCCATTGAGCAGGGCCGGTGTGTCGGCGCCGTTGGTGCGCTGCATGGCGGCCAGCAGCGAGGTGAGCTGGTGGGACACGGCGGCCAGCGTCTCACCAGACAAGCGGTTGAACTCGTCGAAGCAGCCCCACGCGCCCGACAGAGCCAGACCCGTTAACAGACGACCCATACATTCCGCGTCCATGGCCTTTGTGTACAGTTGGATATTTGGTATTTAATTGAAACAGACTTTAAGTAAAAAAATAAAAATCGATGATTAAATATTAGTTTACCTCGTCACAATTGAATACGAGCACAAGGCGTCCCACAAGGCCCCCGAGTGCCTTCACGGATTCTGTTTTGCCTGTCCCGGCCGGCCCGAAAGGGTTACCCATAGATCCTAAATATGCTGCCTAAAATAAAACAGTTGATAAAATATTCTTTATAGTACACAAATAAAAATATTTTGAGGCGTCAATAGTCAAATGGTTGTGGATACGGATTTCCGGTCAGGTTTTTTTTATATTATAAGGTGGCAAACGAGTAAGCGGCCACCTGAATTCGCTAAAATAGCGAAGTGACCGATGTCCATAGACATAATCTATTGCAGATGCGTTGCCTACCATTCATTGACGGAGAAGGAAACATACAAAACAGAATGTCGTCCCCCTATCCCATGCGTCTCTTCCTCTGTAAAACCCCTTTCCCTTTCCCATCCTTTCCTTATAAGAAAAGTGTGGGAAGGGAAAGAGGATTACAATTAGGCCTCCTGTACCACACTCATCAGACGAAAAGCGGAATTACTTCCAATTCACGCCTGTCTAAAATGTGGGCGAAAGTTTGAATTCCGTCATTTTATTATTGTCACGAACCACATCCTAGCACAAGCCTAGAGCTTAGTTTGACTGGTTATTACAAATATTGTAAATTAATAAAAATCTGCTAATATTTTAAAATAAATATTATACAAATAACTATCATAGGCAAAATATTTCAAATTTCGTTCAGTATACCTGAGTCAATATTAAAAAGCATTCGTCAGCAAGTTGAGTGCGCACGAACTGGCCAGTGTTTACACCGAGATACTCGTACGAGTACGATATTTTAGCCAGTCCCATTTCGGCAACTATTTCTTTTGAATCTCGTAAGTAAAATCTGGAAATTGTAACATATCTTAAACATATGCAAATCGTAATATTGCTTCTTGCTTCTAAGAATTATGTTACAGCAGACATAAACAATAAGTGAAATACAACATTGTAGTCATGATAGTAGCAGTGCTTTATGTCTGCTTGGCTTGGTAGGTAGCAGATACTGAGTATACATTATTATAGTTAGATATTAGTCTAAACTCTGTCTAATCAATTATTTTAATCAGGGTGTGTACGAATAATTTAAACTATGTTGTCATTTCTTGTTTTTTTTTAATAATACTTGAACTACCTCAATTGTTTCTGCCAGAGCCAATCGTTGACGGAAGTTATATTATTGTCTATGAGAGTCCGTACTACGGACATGTAGTGAGTGCACTGCAGTATCACAGCTTGCCGCTTCTCTTTCTCACACTCATCTTCTATCTCCGCTGCTGCGTAAGACGCGTTCTCTTTTTCTACGCTCGTCAACAATTTGTGCAGTTCTTTAGTATTGATCGCCTTTTCCGCTTGTTCAGTGAAACGAATGTTTTGCACTAAACAAAGTATCTGCGTCGGCAAAGAGAATGGATCCTGTGCGTGAGTACCGCCGGTCACTAAGCACTCTAGTGTCAGGTTCTTTAATGACGAACGAATCTCACTTTCTAGGCTTTTTAACCATACCTGTGAGACATAAATTGTGGATGATACAAAAATCAACCTCTTTTCATTCCAGTTTTTTTATTTATATTTAACAAAAAGACTTACTTCTACAGGGCAGTCAATATCAACTGGATGATCAAGTTGAAATGTCTCTCCGTAGTGGCTGCATAGTGCAGTGATAGACAACCCAGAAGGTCCCAATTTGACGCCAGTTATACCGGGGAAGAGTTTTTTAAGGTGCGACTGCATGACGGCCTCCCTCCCCTCTGCACCCGCTCTAGCCTGCCCCAGCAACTCGAGTAGATCATCGTCGCTTAAGAAATATAGTCTGGGGAAAATTGTTCGTTTTTCCTGTAAAGGTACAAAACCTGATAATATATTGCTGCGAAATTCATACTTTATATATGATTAACATTAAATTTGAAAATAAAATAACTGATTTTGTGGTACATGAGTGTTGTATCATTGTTTATTTTTAATCTGCAAGTAGTGTTTGTTTGTTTTAATTGGAAGGTTTCATATTAATTAAATACTTTAAACTGATTTAATATATTTTTGTAACTAGAAATACATTACTTCAGAAGGTGAAGAATGTACAATATATAGTATTCACTTAACATCAAGAAACGCGCAATAGTTTAACTATTTTTTATTAACATTAAAAACGTTGAAACAACTGCTCACATCAATGTACTGGTTCAAAGCCGACTGACAAGCGTTTAGTTGTTCTGTTATGGAGTCTAACGTGGGTTGCAGCCTCGCGGACTGCAGCAAGGCGGATAGTCGCGGGTCAGAGTCGAGTATGCGCGCCACCTGACGGAAGCCCTGGTCAACCTTTCGGAATCTCGTACCCAACTCCCCGTCGTCGTTACTCAGAATCGGTTCTAAGTATAGCCATCTGAAATTCACAAATTAAATACCATCTTGAACATGGCTTTTATTCCAATTACATAATTCCCAATTCTGTAGAGTTTTTTTCAAGGAAAGCGCATATTTCAAATGTTGAAAGAAATTTCTGATTTTGATAAGTATCGTTATTACTAATTGCCTACTAGAAAACCAAACCTTAACCTATGGTTCAAGTATTGACATAGTACGCTATTCTATTAAGCTTCCCCTCATCCGTGTATTGTTTTTGCGCTCTATTCAAAATTTACTCCCCAGAATTTTAGAGCTACTCGTTTCGATGTTGTGCTATGATTTTTATAACATAAGGTGGCAATTGAGCAAGCGGCCCCCTGGATCGCCGAAATATCGAAACGACCATTGCCAATTGATATCCAAAATTGCAGATGCTTTGCCTGCCTACGTTTGTTTGAAGCTAAGGTGGAGAAAATTAAAAATTAATAACATAAAAAAATCTTTACTTTTTGTGTTTATGTAAGTGATGAATTTTGTCGTTTCATATTAAAACATTCTGAAAAAAATATGGTACACGTAAGCAAATTCACCAGTAGGTCATCACTAACCATCATAATTGACCTTCATGCAATCTGCCCCAATTTAGTGAAAGCGATAAAGATTCAAATTGTAAAATTTACGATTTTTTATTATCATAACGACTTAAATCAGAAAGACTTAAAACAGTAGTGTATAAGGTACATTTTTAAAAGTCTTTGCTATAATTTACCTCCATTAAAATTGAATAATTAAAACAAGTCGTTGACAATATGATTTTTTAAAGTAAATAATATGTACATATTATTTTTTATTTTCGAATTTGGACTTATATTAATACATATTGCTGTCTCTGTTTACTCAAAGAGAATAAGGCGGATGACTATATGTATCAACACAAATGTCAGCAAAAGTTCTGCGGTTCCTAATTAAACATTTGAGACCTATAAAATCGAAGGTAGCTATGCATTAAAGTCTTTATTGTATGTAGGTATTTGAATTTTATTATTTGAAATTCAGATTATAAGTAATATTCTCATTCTTTATAAATCCCTATTAAAATATAGAATATCGTAGCTAGATAGCTACAACAAAATTATCTATTTTTGTAGTTTATTGAATATTTGAATTAGATTTAGCTGTCTTTGATTTTATAGACCTCGTTTGATTTAACGAAAGTATAAGAATTAAATAAAACACAATGAATAGTTGGACAACTTTTATTATAAACTACAATTAAGTATAAATGCCTCGTACAATACGCTGTAACTGTTGACAAAATGTATCAAAAAACAACACATATATATTACAAATATAATTAAAATGTTAATAGTTACACTAGAGCAAGATGATAAGTTATTTATACAATATCAATACAAAAGGTATAAATGCAAAATATATCGCTTACAGATAGATTCAAAATACAGACTTTCTTAAAAATAGTACGTGACATTATCTAGGTATTATCTTAAATCTTAATAGTTAATACAACTCTCTCTACAATAACTATATGTAATTCTTTGGAATAAGTTCAATCGGAAGCATCAGCACTTAAATTGAACGAAATATAAATGACCAGTACATTATGTTCAGAACAATGTTAATTGATTTATGAGTTATTTGTATTGAAGAAATGTTTTAAATTAGAATCACAATTAGATGGTTAATATAAGTACATTATCATGATATTTTTTTAGAGATTTGACATTCATCTCATGCCATCGTCATATACTGTATGTAGGAAGTTTAATATTATAACAATAATGGACATTAAAATATATTAGAATGTAAACTAGTGTAATCAACTATATTATTTTTGTTAAATCTCTTTTAAGTTATACCTTTTGCTAAAAATAATAACAAATGTAGTAGGATCAAAATAACATGGCACAGAAAATAAACACAATTTTTGTGTTAGAGTTATTACGTTGTACAAGATCTGTAGTAGTCAGACCGCTTTGTGATTTCGGATAAGTAATAGTTCATTTGAGTATTAAGGTCCCCAATTTCTTTCTCTAGTGTGTTAAGTTGTTCATTATGATCATTATACAGCTCCTCCATATTGGTCAACAGTTTTAATTGCATTTGAGTGTCGCTGGCAAGTTTAGTTGCACGGTTTAGTAACAGCTGTGCTTGCTCTCGGGAGTTTGATGTTTGGTTCGCACGTTCGGCAAGAGACATATTCGTCTGTTTAAAGTTTTGTCTAAGTTCTCTTGCCTTTTGTTCGGCCACCTCGGCTCTATTAACTACGTCGTTAGCCTCTTGTTTAACTTGTTCTGCATCACTTTCAATTTTCAAATTATTTTTTTGCAAATCTGACAGTCGCAAACGAAGTTGGTCGACCTCCTCCATAGTTTCCTTCGCTTTTTTCTGTGCTTGTTCGGTTTCCGAAGCGATAGGTATTAAATCACTCTTAGCTGCTTCGATATCATTATTGGCTTTGTCGATTGCATTTTCTGCTGCATCTTGTGCGGCTTGCGCCTCATCCAAAGCTTCTAAAACTTTATTAGCCATTCCAAGAGTCAAATTAGCTTCATTACTAACTGCTGTCGCGTTTGTTCTAAGAGATTTCGCTCTTTCTAAGTCAGGCTTTGTTTCCGTGATGATATTCTCAATGTTTGTAAGCTGTGAAACAGTAGAATTAATCCGTTGCGATAGTTCTGTGATTTCTTTTGGTTCAATTCGAATAGATAAGTTCAAGATATCATTGGCCAAAGTCCTTACATCTGCTGGAGTATTGGAAGTGTTCGATAAAAATTCTTTTAATTCTGTTGTTAATTCCTGGCTTTCATTGGTGACTCTTTCTGCAGATAATTTAAAATCTTTAGCTTCGTCCAGTAAACTCTTCGCACGGGAACGTACTGCAATGGTATCTTGTTTCGCTTGAGAAATCGATCTAAATAGATCCTCTGCATTAAGTTCATGATCTTTTATTCTGTATTCAGTTTTGTTTGCAAAATCTAGTGCTTGTTCCGCTTTTGTTATAGCACCTTGATCGCATGATATTCCACCACATTTTCCACAACCGGCTCCACCGCATATATCACAAGCATCACTTTCTTGTCCACACATCTTCTCATTTATTTTTGGTATTTGAGACTCCAAGTTCGATAGTTGTTCTTGTAAATCATTGAGCTTCTTGTCGTTTTCACTTTGAGTGTTATTAAAATTCAAGTACTGTAGTTCTATTAATCTGTCGGTATTTTTAAGTTGACGATCTGTATCAGCAATAACAGTTTGTACATTTTCAGCGTTGACCACTGCCTCAGATGCTCTTTGTTTAGCTTCACGAGTTAAATTAAGAGCGCCCTCCAAATTGGCTTCCTGTAATTTCGTTGCGTTGTTACCCAAGTCAAGTGTCTTCGTTTTTAACTTTTCAATACTCATTCTTAACCCATCTAGTGTAACATTACCCAAATTAATTTTAGATGTTATGTCATTAAGATTATCGTTACTCTCTTTAACTTTCTTGTCTGCTTGAGCTAATTGATTCTGTAAGCTTGTAATATTAGATAGCAAATCTTTCACGGTACTTTGTCCTTGCTTGGCACTTTGCAGAGTATTTTCAACATCCGCTAATTTCTTAGTCATTTCTTCAAAGTCCCTCGTGTATGCACCCGTTGCTCCTACAATTTTTATTTTACTAGCGTTCCCAATAGCATATTCAGTCTGAGTGCGTAGATCTCCGATTATTCGGTCCCAACTGTCGAAACACTCACCGCAAGCATAACATTGCGGAGCATCACCAAGGTAACCTCTGGCACAAACGTCACAATTATAACCACCAATTCCAGGTTTACAAATACATGATCCATTTTCGCGCATACATTGCTGAGTTACTGATCCATATAAATTACATTCACATTCATGGCATTCTATATTTGGATCGCCCCAGTGATTCTCTTGACACTGATCGCATTGCCTACCACCATGTCCTGGTTTACAATCACAATTGCCTATGTATGGGTTGCACTGTGGAGATGCTGACCCAATAGGATCACATTCACAAGCGTCACATCCTGTACCAAGAGCTATTCTCCAATGGTTTTCTGTGCACTGATCGCAGTTTATTCCCATAACATTTTTAAAGCAAGGACACTGTCCACTTATGCGATCACAATTTCCTGTTGTAAAGTTTGTACCCAATTCAGAACAGTTACATGTGTAGCATGATTTCTCTAAAGCATTTCCATAATATCCTTCATTGCAAATTTCGCAATGTTCACCGGCTGTGTTGTGCAAGCATTGTAAGCATTTTCCAGTATACGGATCACAATTACCAGGTTTTGTGACATCTATGTTATCATTGCATTCACATTTTTCGCATGTGTCTTTTACAGGATCACCATAATAGTTATCAGCACAAACATCACATAGCAGTCCAGCATATCCTTCTTTACAATCGCAAACAACATCTTTTGTTTCTGGATCTAACTCACAGCGGTCAGCGTGGCTGCTTTTATTGGGGTCACCTTTAATACCTGGGCAAGGACATGGTCGGCAAGGAATATCAACGCCAAGTCTGGGGTCACCATAATACCCATCAACACATCTCTCGCAACGATGACCTTCTGTATAATCTCTACATTCCTTGCAAGCGCCAGTCTTATCATCGCATTCAACTGCATGCCCATTGCAGTCACATTGTTGACAATTAGGAAAGTTGAAATAGCCTGGTTGACATAAATCACATGCTCGACCGTAAGTATTAGCTCTACATTTACATTGTCCGCTCGTAGCATCGCAGAAATTGTCAAGGCTACCAATGCTATTACAATCACAACGCTTACAACCAAACTTACTAAAGCCATACGTGCCGGGAGCACATCGATCACACCTAGCACCAACAATATTTTCAACACATTGACAGTATCCAGTATACGGGTCGCATTGGTGACTCTTTGATCCTGTAAGATCGCATTGACAAGATTCAGAGCCATTTCTTATGTAAAATCCTATACTAGCATGATACTTCTTACAAACGTCGGGTATGTTTTCTCTATTGAGATCATAGTAATAAGAATCACCACAGTTGAAACGATCAAATTCATCTCTCATGTTACTTCCATTCGTCAAGAATGGTAAATCATCGATAGAAGGCAAAAGTGCAATTGAATCAATCAAAATAGAGGCTCTGGTATTAAATGAATGTCCATCCTGGCGACCTAAATATATTCTAATTTCAGTTTCTTTATTCTTTTCTAAACATATGGTCGGTTTGACTAAAACACTACGCTGTGTTGCTGGTAAATATGTATGAATTGTGTCATCTTCAGGCCGCACATTTGCGCAGGGTGAATCTGGATCAATTGGCGTAAGTCTTCTAACATAAATAGTAGCTTCTTCCCAAGTCATAGGAGCCTGAGGCTCATACCGGATAAGTACATTGTAATTCATACTCGTTTTTAAGTTATTTATCTTAAAAACTAGAGTGCTACTTTCCGGTATTTTCATAAACCCTGGACCGGTCCATGTCTCTTTACGGCCGTCGGGGAAGTTTTCTCGTATTACAACGTGACATAACTGACTTTGAATTGCATTATCGTCTATTTGGGAATCGCATTGGCTTGATTCAGCTTCAATAATGATCGAATCAAGAGCTCCTACGAAGAAGTTTTGTATCGGTGTATCACATCGCCGTCCTGATACGTTTGGACGACATTTGCATTGTCCCGTTATCACGTCACAATCTTTATCGATTGATCCACCAACATCACAATCACACGGGAGACATCCATCGTCGCTATCTGAGAGGCCATAGAATTCTGGGAGGCACTGATCACAATTTCTGCCAGTGACATGGCGTTTGCAGAAACAATTACCTGTTGAAGGATCGCAGCCTCTTTCAATGACCGTACCTAAATTGTTACAGGTACATGATTCGCAACCTTCAGGATTTAGTGGATCGAAATTCCAAAAGCCATCCTTACATCTATCACACCTTGCTCCGTCAATATTCTTCTTACACATGCACCGACCGGCAGTTTTGTTATTTGCGGGATCTGTCTCATCGTCACATAAAACTTCCCTGTCTGTAGTACCTTCCGGATCACAATCACATTGTTTACATATGTCTGGATTTTGTATATCTAAGCTGGGATCTTTGTAGAAAGTGGGTCGACACCGTTCACAATTTACACCCATTGTGTTATGTTGACAATTGTCACATACACCACCGCTTATTTTTCCGGTTTTATTGTAAACCGCTGGATCAAAATGACAAGTAGTAGCATGGTTATTACATGTGCATCTTTTGCAAGCATTAGAAGTACGTCCGACGGCCGGCTGCCATGGCAGATCGTTATAGAAATCTTCGCAGTATTCACAGTTCAATCCACGAGTGTTATGAGTGCATTCACAACGGCCGTGTACCATGTTATTTTTCGACTCAACCCCAGGCATGGGCAAGCATCTGGAAGCGTGACCATAGCAAGAACACGATCCGCGTACTGTCATTTCATATATAGCGTAATAATATTTAAACTTTATTTCTGCTCGATTATCAAGATGGTCATCACCTAGAGTGTGGAGTTTCGTAAAATTAATTCTAAGGTTCGTCATTCGTAACAAATTTTGCACTTCCTCTGAATAAGGATTGGTCACATTTATATTTGAAGGTAAAACCCTGAATATCACTTCACCCTCAGTGGACGGGGAGACGCCGGAGTAACGGGAATCACACACCACTTCTGTTAAGCTTCGTTGAGAATGTCTCGGCACTAACGGGAAGGATTCGGCACAGTTGTGAGCGAAATAACGATAGACGCGCCATGTCTTTCCAAAGTCAAAAGACCTCTCAACTAACATCGCAGCTGGCCGAAATGTTTTAAATTGTATTATTAAGTGTGTAAGATGGAATTCAGCCTCCATGTCGAGCCGAATAGAGACGCTTTCCTTTCCGTTCTCGGACTGCCACCACGATCTATATCTCGTTCCCGGGTAAAATTTGTAAATAATATTTTGTATTCTATGATTTTCGTCCGGTTTGTGTATCGTCTTGTTCGTAGAATCGCACGTAAAGCAGGTTTCCCTTTCTTTTCGGAGTCTGTCGTCCAAGTACGAGACGATGCAGTACCGCTCGCGGCGATGCAGGCCGCACGTCGATGTCGCTGACAGGCGAGATTCGCGGCCTATAAGCAAATTGCCTGTGGCGGGATAGCAGGAGCTGAGCTCACACGCGCGGTCGAGCAGGCGGGGATCGGCTCGTTGTCGATCGCGCTCGCGGTTGTAGACGGCGCCGCCGCCGGCGAGAAGCGCGGCCACGAACAAAGCGCGTAGAGCCATAGTACGTAGTGGCTCCCGCGCGCCGCTCACTGCACTGGCGCGGGGCCGCCGCGCACTCTCGCGCCGCCGCGCCGCGCCCCCGCACCCCTTCGCCTCAGCCTCCATTTCATGGAACAGGGCCGGTACGCATAAAAGCTCTTTGTTTATTACACGCATTTGTAACACTTTAAATATTATATTTATTTTATATTTTACGATCTAACTTCTTGCTTCATTGTCATCGATTATTGTGATATCACATTCGTTTTGAACAGGTTTTTGAATTAGTAGCTCTCATTTTACCTTTTGGTAGATTGTTAGTATAATTCGTTGATAAGGATTTATGTAATTGCAAAAACCAATAGATACGTGTGAAAATGCTCGCTTTTACTCATATAAAAAATGATTTCTAAAATAAACAAATAAAATATCCCACTTCTTCTTGTTTTGTTAGCGCTGTAATATTTGCCAAAAATGTACTATATCTTTATTGATTAATAAACCTACTTTGTGAAAACGGCTGTTGTTCTTTTGGACAATAAATAAATAAATAAATAATTTGGATAAGAGAAGATTACTAGTTAAAAAGCTTTCGTAACATATGTAGAAATTAAAAATTTGAATCGATTTATGGAAAAATTTCATCAGATATTTTTTTTTAGTTTTAAAAAGTATAATAGTTATTATTGAGTAGAGAGTACGGACCTGTAAAAGGCGACGACCGCTCCCGCCCGCCGCGCTCGTGCCGATCTCAGGCACTAGGCAACAAAAATAACGACGCTTTCGGGATGCGCTTTTTGTTATGGTCATTATGCCATACTAACATGCTTCCTTCTGCTAACAACCATCCCAATATTATTATTTCGCTTTGTATTCCTTTTAACATAGGTCGATTACCTTATGATAAAAATCAGATTTGTTGTTTGCTATTTTGATTTATTGCTAAATCATTTATTTTTTAATGAAATATTAGAAGTACACAATAACAAATACAGTTTGGTACCTACTTTAATTTCATTTCTGCTTACATACTGTATGGATTGGTTTCATTTCTAACTAATTACTATTGAATTACAATGTTTATGTTTATTTTTCCTTTTAAAAATAACCTTCACTAGGTTACAAGACCCATTGCAAAAGTGATGTTTGACCTTATATTATATAGGACTTTGACCCTGGCGATCCTTTCCAACCAGTCCTCTTCCAATATTTATTTCCCTGCTCTAATAATGAGTGTTGTCGTATTTTTTTTGTTCATAAGTTGCTTCTGCAGTAACAACGTTCAATATGTCAGTAGCATGGTCACGTGGTGCGGTGGCGGCAGCGGCGACACTCTTCCGCCCGCGCATCCGTTCAAGATAAAACATTCGCGATCCACACTCTTTATACCCGTCACTAAATTTATGAATTGACAACTGTTATTTATTGTCTCCTCTATTCATGAAATTAATTAAACGACGAATACCAGACAATACAAATATGCTCGCAAAAAGTATTATAAATTCTTCTAATCCAATGAAAGATTTTTCAGAAAATTTTTTTCAGTGGTTTAGGATACAAGACTGATATTCATATATTATTTTATGTTTATGTGTAGGAAACATACAAAATAAATAAAGACCTAGTATAATAGAGCAGCTTAAACATTCATTAAGTTAAATGAACCAAACATGCGTATTTGCTTTTTCCATGGCGTTGAACATACTTGAAAGGGCAGCTTTCGTGTTTCGTGGCTCTATAAGGTAAATGTTAAAACGTGGCATTTCTGTCTATTTGATGTTTTAGAAACTCTTAAATGATATTTAACATTTCTGAATTACTATTGTAGGGACTTCACGTAAACTTTGGGAGACTTAACATTACAAAGTTTTCTACAAACGGCATTTATTGATGTGGAGTTTTTTTAAAGTTTAGTATAATAATAAAGATTAATTTTTATATGTCTAAATAATTTTTACAATAGAGTGATCACGAATCAAAAAAACATACAAAAATCGGCCTCTTTAACAACTAGATAACTTGTTACAATTTCGACAGTTAACCGATAACCCCCTTATCTGTTTCAAGCGGAATAGAAACAAAACATTACTACCATACTTTATGAAGTCAATTATTATTTAAACCAATACCTAATAGAAATTAGGTAAATTTCAAATAAGCTATTACTTTTTGGTATATAAAAAATACGTAATTTGGAAAGTTTGTTTTACAACACCATAATTTAAGATTTAATTGATCAGGCAAATGATATCAAAATCCATTGGTACGTTTGTGGTTTAAAATTTTTGTCTTCACACAAAGAGCCTTGCTAACAAAGGACTTAACACGACAAACTTTATCGAAATCGGGGAACACCATGATCTTTTCTCTTAAGGATTTGACAATTGTTTCACAGGACACCTTAGTTTTATAAGCTTAATGTTATTATAATTTTTAACTCTAACGTTACAATGGCTGTGAACGAACGCTTCAAATTCGATAAGCGGTCATTCTTAAAACGCGGTTACGATGGCAAAGTTCAGGCAGATAAATGTTCTCATAACGATTCCCTCTACCTTATCTCACAGAGACCTTAACTGATGAATACATTTTTTTTAACATTGTATCTGTTAAATAATTTTTAAATTGTAATTGACTTATATTAAATGTCATGAAAAAAACGGTTTCAATGTGCTTCCTAATCCTTAAAAATGTCTCGTACATTTACGACCAATACGAATTTGCTATATATGTCTATACGTATAGGTAGTACTCACAGGAGGCTATAACAGGAAATGAGGGAGTTAGAACTAAATTTATCTGGCGTTGGGCAGATTGCTCGTAAACCCTCAATATAACTGGTAGTTAATACGCAGTGTCGCGGCGTTCTGCGAAACTTCAGAGATTTCTACCATACTACGTTATTCCAGACCTGATTACATTTAAATATACTACGACAGGAGATAATTCCATCTGAAAATGACTTTCAGTTTGTTATATACTAAAAGTAAAGTTTATCAGTGATAGACGCCATGAACAACATCTGCTGCACGAATTGAC
>JAAOEG020000028.1:3406231-3423252 GCA_011763625.2 Papilio bianor | reverse complement strand
TCGCAAGTACAAATAATAATAATCGATTAAATTAAAATGACATTTGGTATTTATTAAAAAGAAACACTCGCAGAAACTAGCATTAATTCTCTTAAATGAAATTCAAAAAGTTTAAAAAACTAGAATGTGGGCCAGATTATAATTGAGATTCAATACCACGAAAACAATATTATAAGATAATAAACCTTAGTAAGTTAAGTTGAGAGTCAGCTCTTAGAGCCAGTAATATAGTTTATATCTAGTTGTAATTGAATATTTGCTTGGAAAGTAAATACATAAGTTTGTTTTTTATTCGTGTCATTTTAATTTATTCGGGTAAAAATAACACAATGATATTAAGAATAGTTATCAAGCAACAAAATTATGTTAGTAAATTACAATTAACGGTTAAGCAATAAAATCAGTCTCATATTATGGAATTGGTTAGCGATGTCAGCAGACATCTGACAAGGTTCACGTCTGTATACACTGAGTTAAGATCAACTTTGGCTTGTTACCCTGAAACAGTATCCGATCCGAATGAGGTAGATAATGGCACCGCACATCATTACACTAACTAATGTAAATTACAACATTCCAACATCGATAATTACGAATCCTAATCGTTATTTCATTTATTTGTACACATATTTTTTGTACCTAGAATTTCTTTGGAAAAAATATTTTATTACATAGATTTTATATCGATATATCCTAGTAAACACTACAGCCATCGAATACTTACGACTAAAAATAAAATAATAATAATCAACAATCAATACCGCTTAAATAGAATCGTTAATCCATGTGCGTGAAACATCCAGAAAGAAATTCCATGTTAATAGATCACAATGAAAACGAATAAAATAAACACACTACAACTAATAGGAGACTAATACCCGTAGAACAAATTGCGTCAATGCTCAGGACTCCTGCGTGCCTCCGCTCGCTTGGAGTGCTACGTACATCATTGTACATCACTTATAAACATAACAAGATCCATGTGCACTGAGAATTGAATCTTAACACTAACGTATATACACAATCCACATTAAATACTTTGTAACTTACCACTATCTAATTATCTAAGAAGAACAATTCCGAGTGTACATGAACTCGCTTAAGACATTTAAAAATCATTATCATAACACCTACTATCCATACAGATTTATTTCTGTATTTTGTAGTATCAATTGTAAGACATAATTTTGACGATATAAATACCCCTCTGATAGCAATCTACCTATGACTACCAAAATATATACACAAATTAATCTGACTGTATATAACAGTCATATATTTCATAGAACGCTTACGACTAATTGATAAATAATAAATAATTTGATTAGAAGATAGCATTATTTACAGAAGCTAGGCGCTGAGTCGCGCCGCTGCCGCGTCCCGCTCGCCTGGCCGGTCGGCCCGCCATCTCCTCCTAATTACCCAACGGTAAATCTCCATTGATTCCAAATAACTATCCCCTATAATTGTACCGCGAGAAAGTATCAGTTACGCATTTGCAGATATTTGAGAAATTGAAGTTAATGTGCTTTTATAAAGAAACAAGTAAATTTGAAAAGAATTATAAAAATCTGTGAATCGGGCAAGAAAGGGCGATTATGAAGCAGTTATCGCGAGTCGCGACAGATGAGGGCGCGCACAATAGCGCGGAACCTCGGCCGAATCGATACCTAATAATCACTGATTGTTAACCGGTCTTTGTAACCGGCGGAGTAATAAGCAATGTTGCGGCGCGGCCTTCCCGGCGGCTCGACGCAGCGGCGGCGGGTTCCGGCCGTGCTCGCCGCCTCTCGTCGCCGCCGCGAGGGACGCAACGAGATCGATGAACGTCAACCATAACGAACGTGTTTTTCTATCGCGAAATGGACAAGAAGCAATAAATCAAAAAATGCCTTTTGTGTAAGACGTTCTATGTTCCATGAGTTGCAAAACAAAAGAATAAAAATGGTCTAGTTTTTGCATCGTCTCGCCGTGCGATTATGCAAATGGCACAACAATAAAAATTTTAAACTGTAACATCGTGAAAAAGCGATCTTTTTATGACATTGCAAATGCGAAACTGTAAAAAGTCAATGGACGACTACCTAAATCGACTATGGCGGTAGTCTACCGATGAAATATGTGCAAAAAACGACAGCTTAAATAATAATTTATATGAAAGAGCGTTAGTGGGTAGGTAATACTTTGAAATAACGGTACGACAAAAAGCCGGGCGAGTAGAACTATCGGCGTCGGCGATGTGACGACTTTGCGCAGACTACAGAGAAGGAACTCATATACCGGCTCGGCGGCGCATAGAGAGTGGCGCGAGGCGCGGGGCGCAGGGCGACTACGCGGAGTGCACCCGAAGGTCGGTCGGGGAGTCCGGGGTGGCCGGTCTGCGGGGCAGCGACAGGTCCTCGGGCTCCGTCTGCTCAGGCCAGTCGTCCCAGCGCCAATCAGCGGCGGCCGCGGCTGGCGGGCTGGGTGCGTCTGCCTCGCAGCCAGCGCCGGCGCAGCGGTGTAACGCGGCTGCCTGCCTTCGCCTAAACCGCGCGCCGCAACGACACGCGAAGGGCGCGTCGCCTTCGTGCACCAGGGCGTGCGCCTTCAGCTGGTTGGAGTCAGAGAATCGGGCGGGGCATCGCGCGCACGCGTACGGGCGCTCGCCGGTGTGCACGCGGAGGTGCCGCCGCAGGTTCGCTACCTGTACGAAGTGACGCGGGCAGTGGGGGCAGCTGTAGGGCTTTTCGCCGGTATGCAGACGGAGGTGTGTCTTGAGATGGTGGTCGCGAGTGAATCGCTTGTGGCACTCGCCGCACTCGAAGGGCTTCTCGCCGGTGTGGGTGCGCTCGTGGTTCTGCAGGACGTGCTTGTAGCCGAAGGAACGCGAGCACACCTTGCAGGTGAAGAGCTTGTCGCGTGGTGGGTCTGTGGCTCCGGGCGAGGAGCCTGAGGAGGGTGGCGAGGGCGGGGCTGAGGCAGCACTGTCATCCAGCTTGGGTGTGCGGCGCCGTTTACGCGCTCGATCCAGCTCAGGCGGGGGCAGTAGTGGCGCGGGAGGGGAGGGCGGCCAGGCGGCGAGGAGGGCACCGGAGTACAGCTCGGCGGGCAGGCCGGCGACCAGCGCAGCAGCGCGGCTCGCCAGCAGCCGCTCCGCCAACATTGGCAGCGACTCCTGACGCATACTTGACAGCGGCCTTACCGACACACCTGCAACAAAAGGAAATCATTATAGTTTATAATTATATTCTGTTATTAATTATTATTTAATAATCAAAATTAAATGAACGATACCAGGTTTTAAATAGGTACTGCTTGTTAATGCCCATATTTAGATTGACTTAATTGTAATCTTACACTAAGATTACAGCAATCAATACTGGCGGCTAAAAGTGAACCTGTGGCCAAATATATGTGAAAACTATGACAGCGTATACGTAGGTGCTTGTATGTGATAACAAAAAGTTTGTCACGATCATTTCCGTCACGGGTTAGTTTTGGCCTAAATAAATACGCAGTCGAACCTATCGATAGCATACTTATCAGCGAGAGAGGGCAAAAAAAGGAGCAAAAACGGTAAAGCAGACGTCGCGGAGGAAACATTTGGTCGCAATCACGCTGCCGCTGCAGGTCGCTTCCGCCCCGACCTGTTGCGCAAATTGCCGCCGCCTCACTGCCGAGCCGCACGCTTCCAACTTTCCGTGCCTTATGTCTTCGTGTTTAAAACTCATTATTAATAACTTTGGAATATAGAATGTGTGTTAAACTTCGGTACGCTACTGACGCATCACTAAAAAGGTCCGTTCGAAAACGTATGCGACTGTGAAGGCCCATCGTAGCGGCAGGGCGGGAGGCGAGTGTCGCGGGGCCGCGGGGAGCGACCGGACCACTTACCTACATAATGGAATTAATTATTCCTCCGGCGGCAGACTCCGCCCGCCCGCTCCACCCAAATTATATTCAAATATTAATTTCGACGAAGAAAAGCCTTTTTGAGAGCACTTAATTAAAATTAGACAAAATCATAATTGAAAGTTCTCCTCGAGGCGTGAATCGCAGAGGAGGGAGCTCCTTCCTCATATTATCTACTTAGCCGTCGAATTAATTCGGGCGCCGAGCTGCCGCGCTTAATTGAAACGGCGAATATTTTGTCTTTTGTTATAATTTCGTAGGTAGTAACTAATACAATTTTAAGTTCAAATACAGGAAAGAACATAGGTTACGCGTAGAAAGAAGTTCAATTTTAAAGTAGCTGATTGTGGCGGCAGCAAAGGCGTTGCGTTGCGAGGCACGTAGCCGGACCTTATCTCATAACTTTTTAATAACATTCTTTGGTGTTTAGAGGGCGAGCGGCGAGCAGCAAGTTACTCGCCATTGCTCGTTACGTGCTCGGAATTTTAATATCACTATAATTTAAAATAATTTAATTTGTAACTAGTTTTGCAGAAATTAAAAGTACATCATTTTAACGAATCAAAGTTGCAATATAGAAAATAAATAACATCTCAAGCTTGTGTTAATCTATAGATAAAGATGTCATTAGGTAATAAATGTAAATATATTTATATCCGAGCTTATTTAAATAAATGAGTAATGAATGATGTTTAACGAAGTCATTATATTAGAATTTTGGATTCAAAATGACTGAGTATAAATTGACAATTTGATAATATTCAAGATATGTATGTATAACTTCCATTGTTTTAGATATTTGTGTATACACCTACCTACATATTTGTAAAGACATTGTTTTAAACCCTAAAATATAATTAGATTAGGTAATCTTAAGAAAAAAATTGATTTTCGGATCCGAACGATACATTATAAAAAGTATGTTTCACTTTTAAAAAATTGTTAATAATAACATTATTACCCAATTAGGTGATTTATTAATTGCAGTCCTAATGATAGTTTAATTTTAGTTTAGTCTAAAATGTAAAGTGATAATAAATAATAAGCATAGTGACATTGGAACGAGTCTTTTGTAAAGAGACGCGTCGGTTGACAGAAATGATGATAAATTTTTACAGCAGCGTATAAACACGCACCCTTTTATATTTCGTTTTTTACGCACTAAAGAGTTGTAATTATCCCCTATTTATATGCCATAAATATTTGTCAATATCCCTTTTCTCAATACTTTTATGAACTCGCTCGCGGTCGCCACTCCATAACATATTGTTGTATAAGGGTTTTGTTAGCCGTTCGTCTGAATAGTTTTTTGTTAGAATTAGACGTGGCATTAAAGACAACATTTGTATCTTTTTTAGCCAATAACAGTAGATTTTGCTTTTTACGATTACAACTAATTATTATTTTGCTGAAACAAATCATATCGTCGTTATGAAAGTACTAGAAATAGTTAAACCTTTCAAGGCTAATTAGGATTGCACTTGAGTTTTCCTTTATTGTAAACATATGACCTAATTCGGAATTTAACAAGATTAGAGGCGACTCAGCGCGGAGCGGCGGCGGTAAGGTTTAACAAGTGGCCGGCGCGAGCAGCCGCGCAGATTAGTGAGCTGCTACGGTTTCGGCAGCTTTAGGGTTAAAAGTCGTCTACACGTGCCATCTTATGCGGCTTCTATCCTCTAACTGTAGGATTTCACTATTAAAAAAGAAATCTATGACGTAATACCAGTTTCATGTCCAGATTAAAACAAAATAATCAGCACCTAGATAATGAAGCTTTATACAAAATACAACAGTGTTTTACATATCTAGGGCCTCACTCGTCGCTAAAACAACCCCTTAATGCAGAATCAGTATAGAAAATCTACACCAAGCTACTGTAAGAATGTTAGTTTACAGCAGTTACAATATTTACAACAATGACTAGATTTTTATGTTAAATCTCAATCAATCAGCTCTCAGCCTTCTTAATAAAGAAGGTGAGAAGCACAAGTTTACATTATTTTTTAATAAAGAGATTTTTTTTTTACATATTTATTATTGCAAGACGAGGCTCGTGATTTCACTTAGTGTAGCCTCAAAGAGTCAAACAGTTGAAATTGCATGGTATATACAAAATGTTATGATGATGCGTGATTTAAATTTTGAATTGTCTTGTAGATTGATTGATTTATCTATAAAAAAAAATTATACAAATTAATTATAATCCCTATTATTAAAATTAGTTAATTAAATGAAAATTTTAACTTTATCTTAAACGGAATGTAATTAAAATTAGGTAAAACAAAATTTTATAAATGTATTTAATTTTACATTGCACATAACTTAGGCCTACTTTGAAATTATAGCATTTTCATTTACGTACTTATTAGTAAATTTTTCCCAAATTCCTATAGAACGATTAATTATTTAATTGTGTTAAAGATACAGCAGTAATAAACGAAATGTAAATTTATAAATGTTTTCGGAAATATGTTGTAAAATATTATGGTTACAACAAAAAGTACACTAAAACAAATTATGGATAAACAAAAGTAACAATAAAAAGCTTATGTAAAAACTTCATTGAAATTAGAATATTGAAATCTTTGCGTAAAGTAAGACGACGGCTTCGTAGCATTTCGTAGCACATCGCTACGCGTACGGCGGCGGCTACGGTCCATTGAGTCTGACAATATTCGGAGCGAATGCAAATGCGCATATGTTGTGTGTCGTGAGCTCTCACTGTGGCCAATCCCCGCCGCCTCAGCACGCATGTCGCGCGCGCTCACTTTCAAACTTTCAGCTCCAACACATGCTCAAGCAAACATACAGAATACGTAAACAACTGAAAGAAAACAAACCTCTAGAGTTCTGCGTCGACTGCAACGATAAGGCCATCTCACAAACAAAAACACTGATAAATCATTGATTGTCACTACTTCAAGTGTCTTCCGATTTCTTTAACTGTCCAATTTTTTCATGTATAATTAACTTGTAATAACCGATGACGTGTTCCGTCGGTACGGAGTCGCGATTGCGAATGATGGTTAGCGCGATGCGGCCGCTTTTCGTGGGACCTACCACAACACTGGCGTTGCCGGCGAGCGAGCAGGCCGCCCTCCGCGCGGTAAACACACCCCCACGCCCCACCTCTCCCGGCCTGCCCTGCGACCCCGCACCCCTGCGCCCCGCACCTCGCCCCGCGCTCCCCCCGGTGCACTCCACGTGCACGCAACGCATTCACTTTTTATGGCCGCTACTACATTATGTTCCTTTCCTACTACACTTTTTTAGCCCCCGGTAACGAGCAGCACATAAGCACTTTTTATATTTATGACCGGCTTCTGTCCGGCTCCGGACCGGGCGGTGCTTTCTTTTACTAATTTTAGAAAGTTGCTAAAATCTGTGCACTTTTTAAAACATGTTTATATTTATGTTCAAAAGATAATTTACCATTGTCTGATTCATGTGCCAGTTATAGTATTTTGTAGTTGAATAACTCCTTATTTTAGAATGACTTCGTGGTCAAGATTTCCTAGGTTTTCTAGGTTTGATATTATATTTAACAAGTCATGTACAATTACAGTTTCCATCGTACACAAGTTTATATCTTGAATAATGCGTATTAACATGATTGAATTCAATTTTTATTTTAGTAATAGAGTAACAGATGATCATAAATCAATGTTATATTTTTATATTGAGCGTGTACATAAAATAAAACAATAATGATTCAATCATGTGACTCTATGACTAATGAGTAATTATTTCGATGATTTAATATTCATTATTTAATCTGTTTAATTAAGGATTGCAGAGCTTTTTAAGACTGTCAATTAATTTGCTTTTTTCATAAGTGACAATTAGCAATTATATTTACTAAATGTTAGCAATCAAAATGTTTTTAATTAATTAGCTATGTCATTTATGTATTAATTTAGGTATATTTTCAAATAGCATAAATGAATTCTGAGATAGTGCAAGGTAACTTCAGTTTAAATTGATGGGATTTTTAATTTTTATGAATTGAATTGCAAAAAACTTATAATTTCTATCTGTGTTAATATTGATTCAATATATATTAATTATAAGTAAATTACATTATTCGCATTTAAAAGTGAGGTTAAAAAAGCTAGGAATTTAGTAACGCTAATGACATATTTTTTACAGATTTAACGAAAGAAACGCACTATAAAAAGCTACTCATGGATACATATAATGGATATTACAATTTTCCTAATGATTCGAAGATACTGTTAAGCTATTTACATAACTTGGAAGAAATCTTAAATATTTGTATGGGGCAATAATTACTGGGCTGAGCCGTGTCGGTACATAGTTCGGCAAGCGATAAGTCCCGAGGCATCTATTGACTCAAAGACAACACGCATAAAAAGCATAAGTGTCGGGCCTCGGCAGCGTATCGCGTAAATTAAGCGGTTTTATCGCGCCCGCGGACTCTATTTTTACCGGTTTTTACTATTTATACGTTTTAGTGCGCACGCGCCGCGCCGCCCCATCTCTCCGATCTTTTTATTCTGACGTAAGGAAGCTACACCCTTCAGACTATTATTAGTAATTGTATTTTTAATTACCTTTAATCTCTGGTATAGCATTTGGTACATAAGACATAACGTATATTATATTTAAATAGGTTTTATATTTTTTCTATTTCAAGTCTAAGACGAAAGAAAAAATAATTTAGAAAACTACATTTTTTAATCACTCATTTTGGTCTTAAGACTACATTTTAGCTGTATTTGTTTGGTAGTGATAGAGGCAGTTAATAATAAACAATTTATCTTTGAGGGTTTTTATAAAAAAAAAATTACTGTTAAGAAGGAAAATAATGTAAAAAACTATGTAAACCAAATCATTAGTTACGACATCTATTATAGTCAAATAGCCTTATAAAGTTGAATAAAATATTATGTAAACATGTGTGTTTTGTTAGTATCGAGTGCATCACTAATGACATCTCGCGCTAAGTAAAGAAAAGTTTATTTTGGACGCGACTGCGTCTGCGCCGCGACAATGCACAGCGCAAAAGATTGTTAGTTTTTTAAGGACCGCTTCCCACCTGCTGCCGGCACGCGTCTGCGATTTTTATCGGATAATGTACCTTATTTTTTAAGAACAACGTCTATAGTTGTTTGAAATAGCTTAAGTAGGGAGGTTTTTTACTTAAAAAAGTTTGAACCTTCTCTCTATTTCGGTGCATCATCATTGTTTAGCAGGATGTTTGGGTTTGTTATCTCGCACACGCCGTCGCACCTTGCCTTGCTTTCGGAAGCGGCCCTCGTTCCTGAGAGATATCTATAAATTAGGCAACAACAAGATCTTTGTCCCGCTTGTATTCGCAGATAAACATTTGCCACGAGCGCAGGTGCTGCTTGCTAAAGATTTTATCTTAAGCCAATATTCGGTATTATTTCGCTATTAATTAGCGACTTGCTCGGCGACCTATTCGTTGTTTGTTGATAACATCTCCGATTCTTTTGATATACTTGGGTTTAAAAAACTTTATTTATTATTATCGTTCCAAAATTGCTCTGGAATAGGTTAAAACTACACACTTTGGTGCTTAACATGTATATGTATCATTCGTTATAAAAAAATAAAAAAAATTTGATTGGCAATACATCTAGGAATTTCTATAATTGCTTACTACTATTTTCATTTTAAATCCTGATATTGATACTGATATTTCTTTCAATTGTTATTTAAAAAGGTAGTGCTGGAACATAATCTATGGCAAATATAAACTTTACTCTATTTTGCGACCACACAAATATAACGAATAAATCTCAAAATACATTTTCTTTTGATACAAAAACGAGTTGTTTAATCATCAAGATAGCACGTCTTTTAAAAAGGTGAAAGTGAAAAGAACTCTTTTGTTCTGCGGACTCAGACAGAGACGTGTTGTAGGCGAGGCCACGCTGTTCTCTACGTCGCGTCGTACACTTCAAAGGAGCCAACTCTTTGAAGACGCGAAACCGCAATTAAGCCTTGCCCATGCAAAATTCAAGGACACTTTGCAAGTAAATGAAAGGACTTCTCGAAAATCATCTGAGACTTTCACTTTCTTTCATTCCCTTTAATGTTTTGTAAGATTTTATCGGTGAAATATCGCTTTAGTAAACCCGTTGAATATATTTTGTATAACATTCGACCACACACTTGTATATTATAATTTATTTATTTATTTTCAACATTTGGAGGAGGCCTTCACCTGGGAGAGGGTCCATGCAAAATAAAATATATATATATATATATATATATATATATATATATATATATATATATTTTAATAATAACTTGAATATAATTAATATTGATAATTCATAAATAATAATTAAAAAAAAAATAGTATTTAGGACACATTTGATTATTTAAAAATAGTTTTAACATTATAAGACCGAATTGACTGTATTTGGATATATCTAATTTAATTTTTCTACTAGATAATCAGACATGGTATATTCAATTTTGTAAACCTATTTAAATTGCATGGAATAAATGGCTTTTTTTATTTTATTTATTTTGTTATTTTCAACATAATCAAAAATATTATACATAATATTATGACTTAATGCCATTAAACAAGGGATGATTATCTCGGCACTGCACAATTCATTTATAATTTTTTACATCACGAATTTTATACTTACAAACTAGAAGAAATGGCGAAATACATATTATTTTTATTTTTAAGGAGTTGAAATTGTTACAACAACAAATCAAAGAAACATAATTAATAGTAATAGAATTCAAATAATATGAGATAATTTGTGATTTATTTGTAGGTCCTTTGCTTCACTGACGATAAGTCTGATTAGCGTTCACCGACTCTATGTTTACGAACACAAGTTTGGGTTTTCATCAAGTTTAATATTTTCGTAAATGTAATAAGTTATATATTTGCAAAATGTTACAAGTCATAGCCCAAGTGACTTAGGTAGCGAAATAAAAATTGAAAAGCGAAAGTTAACAAAAGACTTTGAAACAAAGTGCGCCGAGGTGCGCAAGCCGTCTGTCCTATTGCGTTATTAAAACAAACAAAGCTCCGTTTACATTAGTTTCGCAAATTGGAGCAACCCGATTTTATGACATCGACCGGTGTCATTGTCCGGCATGGACAAATCTTTGCAAAACCGGTCGCCGAGGTATACGATGCGCAGAAATGAACTATTGTTCAATTGAAATGACACAAGAAGTTATTTAACTACTTACAATAAAACCGTTTTTATTGATGTTTTTTTCTTCTATTTGACCTTGACAATATCACGGAATCGAGCTCTAATTTTGATTGTTTTATGACAGTTAAAGTGTAATTATTCAGGTCTTAGTTTTTACTATATTTACTTATATTACGTCGTAATAATTAAACAAAGTTACTACTCGGAAAAGTTACTTAAATTATTTAAAGTTCACTTTTCAGTAAACTCTCAACAGTAAAAATAGCTGTCTGTATCGCAGTAACGAACTCTACTTTGTTTTATTTTTAAACGATTGACTGAAAAGTACTTGGAAAGGGAATATTCTAGAACTGTTTTGAAACTCAGCAATCTCCTAAGGGTCCCATTGCATAGAATTTTAATTAAATTATTATATATTAGTGATAAGTAAACAAATGGACGCACTCTCCTTAAGGGTTTTTGTGAGAAAGTCATCTTTCTTATAGTGTTCTGAGTGCAGAAGTAGTTATGCTAGAATATACTATTATATTCTTATAAAATTAAATATTGAACTAACCACATTACTATTTAATCTTTATATATGTCTTTTCAATAGTTTTTTTATTCCCATAAGCTTAAAATTATAATTATTTTATTCACAGTCTGTAGACTGTTTTAGTTTATTTCGTTTGTTACTAGTATCAATGCTAATTATTCAGTACTATAGGATATTAAAAAAAATTAATATCAGGTAAAATTCGATGGTGGTTATTGTTTTTGCACAATAGTATCGGTTCCCTTCCGTGTGCGAGGCGACGGCGACAGCTGTGCGCGAGCGCCGATGTTATAAAGTTGGTGAATATCTGCCCAGCATTATTAAGCATTCGGCCGTTACGAATCTATACAACAATACCCTCGAGTTTTATACGGCTTTTTTTCTATTTGTTGGCGATTTTAATGTAAATTTTAGGTAAACTCTCTACTATCCGGTTTTGTAACGGAAGGGCGATTGATCAAGAGTCGATGTAATTCCGTAACAATCTTATGATTGATTGAAAACTTGTTTGCTCAGATTGACACGTCTATAGTGAGCCGTTATGAAGTAAACCGTTTGTTAATTACAAACGTTTTCCCTAAAATTTTGCTCAAAAACATGTAATTAAAACTAGTTTTATTTCTGTACATTCGTATGTTCGTCATTGATTACTGTGAATATACATTAAAATGTGAATAGTTTTTAATTAGATCAATAAGTTTCTTCATCAATGTTCGCTATTGTAATGCGTGAGAAAATATTAATACCTTTTTCATACTTTCTGGGAGCGATGGCAAATAAAGCATTATCTTACAAATATGTTAGCCTTTTATCCGAATATCGTTCCGGTCGATCGCAGGTGAGAGTGGAGACAATGCTGATAGAATATCGTATGAAATATCGCCTCTAAAGGATTCACATTGAATATTTATTCCGGCCGCGGCCGAACGGGAACGGCCTTTGTTACTAGCGGCCGTTTAAACTTTTGATTCTGCAACAACAGTCAACTGGACCCTCGCCTTAATCTTAAACATCATAAATAACTATCAATTGGTGTTAAAAATAAACCTTATTCTTAAGAAAATACAGTTCAATATGATAATTTATAAATCGTAGATGTGCCGATACGTAAAAAGCGGGTGGCTATTTCTCCGCTTGCGTCACGGACTCTCCCCTTCCGGGTGTGATGAATAATTCCTTTTTTGTGTTGGAGAGAATTGTCCTTGTGAACTGGCCGGCGACGACGAAGGCAACTCGATACGCGCCGTCGGACGCTCGCATAAATGTGAGTTATATCCCACACTATTCCACTAAAAGAACTCCTCTTTTTATTTCAACCCTAAACCGGGATTTACGTTTTCTCGCAGCCGAACATTACGCTCGTTTATAACCTCGTATGTACGTACAGTAAAAACAAAGAATTTAGGTAACCTGCCTCAGTACTGCGGCCAAGTCTCGATAAAAGTCACTCTTGCGTATTTATTTCACTTTACTGCTTTCATTTTGTATAAAAGTGGACAATTTAAGATGCCTACAAAATTAAATTCGCTATTCGGAAACATAACTAGATTATTATTATTTTAATATACTGATATCATAGCAAATACACTTCTTCAAATGACTCTTAATATTTTACATTATCAGAAACATTAAAAAATAATAACAATTTTTTTTATTGTACACCAATTCATCTTGTAACAGAGACATATAAAAGGATTAATAGGACATCAAAGATGAAGGAATAACGGATGTCGCAATGGCCGGCAACCGAGCAACGGGGTGGACGCGACAGGACGCTCGATCACTCCTTCCCTGCTCCATTGAAGACGTCTCAGCCTCTTTGTGCTTTATGCCCACCGCCCTTCCCCCATTCCCGAACTGTCACCTTTTGTATCACATACGCGACGTACGGATAAGCAATCCTACGTCAAACGTCTTGCACAAAATTCTAAAATAACAACGAAATAATATTTTTTTTTCTCGTCATCCCTATGCAAACCTTAGATAAGTTTAGCGTTTGGACTCTTTGTCCGGCGCAAACAAGGGACGTGTCCTGTTTCTTATCTATTATTATTGATCGTATGAATGGGATTGGATAGATAACCGTGAAGACAGAGATTATGACGGTGTTGTTGATGTTCATGTCAATCCTTCATTTGGTTGCAGTTTCCTCAATGGACACGAAAAACCTTAACGATCAGATTTCATTTGTAATATGGAGGAATTAGAAAACTTCTACTCAATTTTGATTAATGAAAGGAACTGTATTAGATACCGAATTACTAATATTATAAAAGCGTAAGGTTAAATGGGTGGATGTTTATTCGAAGGTACCTCCAGAAAGGCTCAGTTCATCTCAATGAAATTTTGCACAGATGTAGAGCAAAGTCTGGAAGAACGCATATGCTACTAATTCTTTTTATTTCCACCTGGGAGAAGTCGCGGGCAACATCTAGTCTTTCAAATACATAATATTTTTTAGGTAGTGTAAAAGTTAATAAAGCAGACTCCACCCATATCAACTCGTTGTGGTAATAAAGATAGCCTTTTATCTTTCACCTAAACAATGATATTCGCTAACAAAATATTTTTCGTATCCACTTGTACTAATGGTCTCAATATAAATATGTAAATATTTAAATATCATACACAAACGATGGTGATTTGCTAAGGCTATTAAGAAATTAACAGTTCTTAAATTATTATTATAAATAATATCACGATGGAAGTGACAGACCTACCCTAATCATATTAACTAGGTTCTCAAACGTTCTTGTGGCAAGAAAACGGTATGGCGCTTTGCCCTCCGTTTGACATAAAAATCACTTTTTTATTTTCTTTAATACAATAAGCAAGCACTCGTGCCGTCGCGCCACGGCCACAGACACACGCCATTGTGACGCGACGAGATGCATAATTTGTCGAGCACATGTCGTTTTTTTAATCAAAAGTTCGATAAAAAGTGACCCATAGAGCAAGAAGTAACGGCAATCCAGTAAAAAAATAGACAATATCTATAGTTCAATTTTTGACCATGGCCATCGAAGGACAAAAAAGACCAGGTGTCATATCGACAGTTGAATTATTTAAATAAAATAAGATTTGTTTGTAAAGAATATGATTTTTAAAGGTCGCAGTTTTTTTTTACCACAGCACGTGTTAGCCCTTAACATTGGTCTTCAGAATAGTTTTTTTTAGTACAAAGCAAAAGTATTTGTAATAAAGTAACTTTATTTTATACATCAAAACAATAACTATGAAATAACAAAATATAAATTATCAGAAATACGGTATAGTTGTGATTACTAGGTGTGCCATTTTTAAAAGAATACCTATAATACTCCTGTTTTTCTTTGCGCGTTGAAGCAATTTACACCCTGTGGTGCTTAGGCCTTATACACACTGCGCGAAATATTGGTTATCGGCTTATTTTTTTTAAATTAAGCAAATATTTTTGCTTTCATTATAAAAATATTATACTGTTAATAATATAAGAAACATTATACAATGTTGAGAATATTCAATCGCCAATATGACGTTGGTGGACGGTACCGTCCGAAAAATTATATTAAATTGGTCTGATATTAGGGTTGACTTAATGATAAAACATTTAATTAACCACGAAATAGTAACAGCGGTATTGTACTATGATAGTCACACATTACATTTACTGAAAAGAACAACCTAGTTAATATTCTTTTTAATTTCAATCCAGTGTGCATAACCGCTAAGTCGCGGACACAGCAAATCCTTTCCGATAGTTTGACGCGACGAGAGCGGACAGCCGACCTTTGTAGCCCTCGTCTCTGCCGCTGACAACTCACAAACCTCTCCCAGCCTCTTACAAACAACCTCTCTTTCGATGTTCAATCAAGAATACAACGTCACTAAAATACTAAGGTAAAAATCATCCGACATATAAACAGCCAATAACGATAAGTATTCCACGAAAACTGTAGTAAAATTTGATTTGAGTTTTTTATTTTTATTTAGTTGTACTGAAATTTTATCTTACCATTGAAGTTATTAACGGTAGGATATCTATTGTTATTTTATTGTATTTTATAGTCATAAAATATGATAATATTTCTCACAAATGCATATACATTACAATTTGAATAAAATATTTAAAACGATAAAATGAGTTTATTCCTTTGCCCCTCGCAAGGCTCTTATACTAATTTTGGACCTTATAAGAGCTTTTTACCAAAAAAAAGTCTAAATTGTTATCTACGCTTATCCTGATTAAAGACGTGGGGCCTTTATTTTTTTAAATAATATTTTAATGAAAGTTTGTATACGTTTGGTACTAGCACCGAATGTATTAGGATGGAGGTGCTACAATTGCATAGATAAAAATGCACAATACACAAAAAATATTGATCGGATTACTCTCGTCCATCAGCGGGACAGCTGCGGGACAGTTTTCGAACCCATCGCTTTTTTTCAATCTATCGCAAATAAATCCATTGCAAATTGCATCATTCAAAGTTCGCCATACTTCCGATCTGTAAGGTCCAATTTCAATTCAATACGAATTCACATAATTTTAAATTCATTAATCTTGCGTAGTCACAGTGAGGCTCTGCAGCCACTTGTGCGTGGTCAGTTACTGACAGGAAATTGATTGTGTTTTTTAATGTATCTCTTATTTTATACCTGTTTGTGAAAAACTTTTTTCAGTGAGTGTATCTTATAACATGGACTAGACGCTCTCACGGTCGTATCACCGTGTTTCCTTGACTCCAAATTTTATTGCATGGACCTTTTTAAAATCTCTGAGAAAGCTTGTAAATTCAACACATTCAAAGAAAGCAATGAATTAATAGAGAATATACTTTCGTCGACAATTTTTCTTCTTCTTCTTCTCGGCATAGGCCTCTCCCAGAGATCACTACTACGGTGGTTGGTTTAGTGCCACCTGCATCCAGGACATTCCCGCAACCACAACCAAGTTGTTGGTCCATCTTGCTGGCCACCATTCCAACACATTACGGCCCATCGACCGTCCGTCCTACGGGTAATATGGTCGGACCATCACCATTTCTGGTTATTTTAATTATTGATTTTCAAAATCTAACTTTTTAATTCCGCGCGGACATAGTATTATATTTAGTGTGATAAAGTTTGACCAGTTTAGGATATTATAAATAGGAACACTTATCTTTGTAACTTATTAATTGACGGATAAAGCAATAACTTACTAATAATATGAATGCGAATGTGTGTGGATACTATATTATATATCTAGGATGGCTCAACGGATCTCGCTGAAATTTGGCATAGAATAAAAATGGCCTAGAACATAGTCTGTAAGAACACATAGGCTAACAAAGTTTTTTTCCGTGCGTACAGAGTCCGGAGCTTTACCTAGTAAACCATAAAATAGATGTTCCTGTCTTTGCAAACATGTTCATTTTCTGTCAAAT
>JAAOEG020000028.1:3379524-3392234 GCA_011763625.2 Papilio bianor | reverse complement strand
GGTTCTAAGCTACCTCCCCACCAAATATCAACCAGATCGGTACAGCCGTTTTTGAGTTATAAATAGTGTAACTAACACGAATTTCTTTTATATATATAGACTAGGTCTTCTAAACTTTATATAAGCTAGTAAGCTGTGAATCTATTAATTTGTTTCTTAATGTATAAATTCATCGTATACGTGACAAGTAATTAATACCAGGTTACAATGACTTGTACGATGAGCCGCTGTTACACGGCGGCCATTTTATCGCGAAGTAATCCGCTTTGAGGCGCATTAGTCAAATTAACACGGCATAAAGTTTGGCGCGGCCCTGATTAGTGGTAGGCAGCGCGGGCGCGACTTTGCCTAATTGACCTAAAAGTGGTCAGCACGAATCGGTCGAAATTACTGTTTACAAGCCGTCAGGGCTGCCTAGACAGCAATAAACTGTGAAATATATACGACGCACATACAGTTTGTTTTGTAGTGCTAAGTATTGATTTTTAAATACAGATTAGAATATTTTCACATAAATTTGAGTGTTTTGTAAGTAACATATGTCTACTAGTGAATGTGATTCATTTATTTACTTAGATTTCTCAAAGACATTCGAAGTTAGTAGAGGACGAAATTACCGGTTCAGTAGTACCGTAGAGACGTAATGAAGCAACAGCAATGCAAAGGTAACCCTGGCTGTGATGCGGGCATGCTAATGCGGCGGATTGATAGGCCCGCGCCCACTAACCCTAATCAAATTAATGCGACGAGCCGTGATTAACTCCGACGCCGTCCGCGATACATTCCCAGGAGCAGGAGGTGCGCCTGATTTATGGTACTGCCGCTTCACGCTACTGACTGTATTATCGGAAATATTGGAATGGAAAAAACATTTGTATTTTTGTCGGTAATGACAATGAAGTTTTTCATGGTCAAAATGTTATATTAACTGATTAACTAAAAGATGGTAAAAATATTAAGAAGTTTCTGAGTAAAGTGACGTCGAAGAATGTGTTCTAAAATCCCTTTACTACACTTCAGTATGTTCAATTGTAATATGAGATTTTTTAAGTTAGTCAATTTTCCACTTATTTCTAAAACAAAATGAATACAAATGTCGATAGACTCTTATGATGTAAGGATCCAGTCACACGCAAAATCTCTTAACAAGTTAAATGTATTTTATTCTCATTAAAAATGTCCATTTACAAAATGGATGTGTATAGGATCATTAGAGATATATAACGAGTCGCTGATTGATACCGCCGATATTAATGCTATCAAAACGAACGGCGGGGGCGCGGGGTGCGGGGGGGGGGAGCGAAGTTTCCAGACAACTTTGTTTGACGTAATTAAAATCCATCTCCCTCAATGTTCGCAGTACAGGCGACGTGTAATTTTCCTTTCAAAGAGAACTTCCGTTTTAGCTCCTCCCCACCCTAATGAAAGATTACTTTTCTCAGCCTAAAAAGGCTTTTAAGCAGCGCCAGCCGAAATGACCGAAGTTTTTATACTTTAATGACTTAGTGCGAAATTCGCCGATTTCCGAAGAAATTTTAAACTTAGATTAATATTTGGATGTTTGAAACTGCGAGATGTTTTACACAGAATTTACTCGAAATGCTTTTAATGTTTATTTTAATGAATGTATGAGTTTTGGATAAGCGAAAGTAATTGCTTTTTAATTACTTTTTATATTGCTTATTATACAAACAAAAGTTTTAGCGAATAACTTAAGTTTCTTGATTCCATTAAGTTCTTCATTATTTTTACAAAGCATTTTTTGTTACTTTCAAAGTAATGAAACAGAATTTTTACTTATATTCGATGATTATATAGGAATCCAAAACTATATACTTACTTCTACTATGGGTTCATTTACATTGAACACAAATGCACACATCCATCACAAGGTGGCGTGCAGGGAAACGCAAAGGCAATAAAAGGTTATCAGGTAAACAAGAAAAAGGAGTGTTCCATAGTAGATAATTCGTTGACACTAGGGTGACCAAACTTTTGTGAGAAGAAACTGGTTGTAATCTTAGCAATTGTGTGTTCGTAATACACTGAACAAAGTATATTTACCTTTTGGGTACATTTAGCGTAAAATTAAATACGTTCAATGTGTTATAATTTTAAATAAATCGGGGCTCAATGGGTTAAATTAATCACAAGCGGTACGCTATAGCTGGCTTTTCAACCTAAGTTTATCCTCCAACATTCTGTGTCTTAGAATAAAAAAGTTAAAACTAAAACTATACTGACCACGCCCGCTGTGAGTGACTTCAATAATTGGTCGAGAACTGTTATCTCCATATGTAGTGAGATATGCGCTCAAGGTGCACCTTACTCATTAATATGTAACTTGAAAGAACTATAGCGGAAAAACAAACATGTTTTACCATTTTTAAGCAAATATAACTAATATATAATAGATAAAAGATAAAGAAGTCGTGGTTGCTATAATCGTTTATCACATATTAATATGGACAAATTTAAATTTAGACCACATGGTCATGGGGTTGAATCTGTCATTCAACTGTTAAGGTGAACCATATCCTGCTAGGATTCGCTGCTTTAAGCAAAACTAAAGTAAATAATTTGGTAATTATAAAAAAATTGAAATATGGTTACTGTAGTTGTTGCGAGCGGCAACTGGCACCAGTTTCGACCACCGCACTTATTAATTGCTAGATCCCTTCTGTAGCACACGGAGGGCGCAAAAACGTCCTCCCGCGTCCGTGCCCACTGCCGCTGCCCTGTCAGCGAGGGAAAAAATCAGTGAGCGATCGTCCCCTCGCGAGTCCATCATATTGATTGAGGGAGGGACTGCCGATGGCCAGCGTCCCCCCAATCGTTCATTTATTATAGACACCGAGATGCTGCGCACATCACATCGCTACGAATTTGATACGTGCATTTCGAAACACATATTACAATATTCTGTACATGCTTTGTTTTTATCATTTCATCAGCTAATCATTTTCAAAATAATTTTACAGTGAGTGATTTTTTCTATTTATATAATTTAATCATTCATCTTCAAGTCACCATTATTCGATTTTCGAATGATAATGGGTAGACTTATCACTTATATTATAAATATTTTTAAACCGCAACGGTGTTCGATCAGCAGCTTAAGTATTTGACGTTGAGCATAGTAAGTCATACGGATTTTCATTTTAAAGTAAACAAAAACTGCTCACGGGAGTTACATTTGAAATGTGACAGTAAGATTATAAAATCATTTATGCAATTGAAACATGTATTAACCTAAAATAATTTGTGATTATGTCATAAGCACTTACTATATATATAGTAGGTTAGCTTTATTTACACTTATAGTTTGGTAATAAACAATCGGTAAGCCTTAATACATTAGGTATTTTAAAAGCAATACCTAAGCCGAGAAAAAGTTTTTCTCGTTAAAATATGTAGAGAAAGTGAAAAATAAGAAAGGGGGGACATAGTGGGGGCAGCGGTCAGCGAGGGATGATGGATCACCGCCGCCCCGCGTACCCCAACCCGCGCCCCGCGGCCCGCACCGCGCACCCCGCACCCCGCACCACGACTCTACTTCTTTTCTCAATTACAACTACAAACAACTTATTTAGAATACAGATTAAGTATGATGTAACTTTTATTGTCTGTCGTAATAAATCCGAAAGATAAAAAACTGCTACCGTTATTTGAAAGAAGTCGCTTAAAACACAATATGTGAACATTGCGCAATGCTGTAAAACTATTTGTTAATTTGTATTATATATATTGAATTAAAATTACATTCTTAGCTAAAATCGAGACTCAAGTATACCTTATTAAAGTTGCTTTAAACACTCCAATTCGTTTTTTCAATAGAATTAATTAATACAGTCATAACACTGTTGTCGACACTTTTTTTCTTTTTATTTCAACTCGGTAACATCAAACTAAGCACTAAAAAATAAACTAAAACACCATTGATATCTCATATGCAATTTTTTTTTTCATGTAATCCTGAGAGTACGAAATACTTTTTATTTTTATTACTAAAGTATATATTCATTTTAATGGAGTATTCTTTCGCTAGCTACTCTGTGTATTTAGAGAATAAGAGAGTAAAGTTGTGTGTCATACATACGTGGGGCCCGCTGATGCGGTAGCGGGTCGTGTGGGAGCACCCGCCCCGCGCCCCGCGCGTCTCCCGGCTCGCACGTTGCGTAGCAACCGTTTGTTTTCACGCCGTCGACTGCGCTGGGCGGGATAGAAGGGGTAGGCTCCGTGATTGATCAGCCTATCTCTCCACCGAATGCCTACGCGTTTCCTCGCACAAAACAAGGGTTCACTTTTAAAAGTTTCTCCTGCGGGTCGCTCTGCGTCCATTACTTTAAAACGTTCGCCCATATATGTGTCCATTGTCCGAAGGGACTTATGGTAGGGCCATGATTTTATTAAATGCGAATTTAACGCTACGGAAGTAAGAGTACAAAGTACAACTTTAGTCTTTTTTGTAATATGTACGCTTTTTTTAAATAGTGACCACAATTTGCCTTGTTTTCATCAATATGGTAACATTTCCAGAACGGGCCAGTTACAAATTGTAACCGATTAAAAAAATAGGTTAATGAAAATTTATATAAGATGTACAATCATTTGACCTTCATCGTCACCACATCACCTTGATCATCATAACCATAAAAATATAACATGACAATCAGTGACTGAATAAAATCAAATAAAAATAATGACTCAATACATGTAAAAAAACAATCAATTTCTACACAAATGTTTTCTTAACATGTTCACATTCACATAAAAATTACAAATACGACGCTTGCTACTTCTGTCTACCTCAATTTGGTAGAAAAACTTTTTACAGCTTATAAATATTTATGAAGGGAATATTCCGTGCGCTACTTATAATTAAAAAGAACAAAGTCACAAAAGGACTTCGCAAAAAACCTACCTTAATATTTTATAACCGTTCCCTGAAGTTTTTAAGGTTTATTCTAAAAGCGTGTCGGCCATTTTGCGAAAAATATAGTAATAAACTAACATTTGAATGTTGCCCTTTTAGGATTGTCCTTCATTGTCCATACCGTTCTATATTTTATAAGCTTACAAAAGAGTTTGTCTCTATATTCAAATTCGCAGAAAGAATTCGCTCGGCTTGCATAACAATTTTCTTATTTCTTTTGTTTACTTCACTCTTTGTATTTTTTACTGTGTTTTAATTGTCGTGAAATATGGTGACGTAAAAAAATCAAAAATGGAGCAGATAATAGAAACGTTCTAAAGCAAATGGCAATGAAAATCAAACAGTTGTTCTAACACAACTATCCTTTGCCTTCGTTTCAGGGAAGGTCTAAACATTATCCATCAAGTAACATGTATAATTTTTAACAATGGTAGACGCCAATAACAAGGATATCTGGTGCACGATTAGGTCGGCTCACCCAGTGTAATACCATGCACACACAGAAGACATGTGTAAACTGGAATCAATTGAAAACAGTGTATCGTGTGATCACTGTGCGTTCCTATGCCTAATATTATTCTGGTTCTCTTTGTACCCTTTTCTTTTAAGGAAAGTATGGGAAGGGGAAGTGGATTTGACGGAGGAGAAGACAATTGCAGTATTTCAGTAATTTCATAAAAAACCTAAAATCGTAACTACTTTTACTATAACTATAATTAAACCTACTATATTATGTTAAATAAAACTAGGAAAAACTCATTTTAATTTATGTATTATACAAAAAAAAGAGACGGGAAAGAGGCGCGACATATGTATGTATAGTAAACAAGTACCTCTTGACAACAAATTATAGAGTTGGAATTAATTTACAAGACTGGCTTCAGAGTTTAATATTGGGTAGGACAGAGAACTAACATGTGGTAATTACTACCCGCCTAATTGCCGTCATTGACATCCAACCGACAATAAAAAAATCTATTTCTTAAATCGTATCTAATGATAGGGATAGGTAGAGACAAAAACTTAAGTGTGAGGTAGCTACTAACCTACAAACTTGAGAGAAAGAGATAATATTATTGCATAGTTTGCTTTTAATTTTATAAAAGAGCTAGCTGTCGCCCGCGACTGCGTCCGCGCGTTCTTTTTAAATACTTATTACATCAGTCTGCCAATAAAAGTCCCGTCAACATTGGTCCAGCCATTTCAGAGATTAGCCGGGACAAACAGACAGACAAACAGACAGACAGACAAAAATTGTAAAAAGTGCTATTTTACCCTATGTGCCATATATATATATATATATATATATATAAACTTTAACTTAACTTTTTTACTTTTCTTTTTAAACTTTTATAATTTAGTAACATAGAACAGCTAAGAATGTGTTGGAAGAAAATAATTTTTTGAATATGTTTATCTATACATGTATATATATATATATATATATATATATATATATATATATATATATATATATATATATATATATATATATATATATATACATGTATAGATAAACATATTCAAAAAATTATTTTCTTCCAACACATTCTTAGCTGTTCTATGTTACTAAATTATAAAAGTTTAAAAAGAAAAGTAAAAAAGTTAAGTTAAAGTTTATATATATATATATATATATATATATGGCACATAGGGTAAAATAGCACTTTTTACAATTTTTGTCTGTCTGTCTGTTTGTCTGTCTGTTTGTCCCGGCTAATCTCTGAAATGGCTGGACCAATGTTGACGGGACTTTTATTGGCAGACTGATGTAATAAGTATTTAAAAAGAACGCGCGGACGCAGTCGCGGGCGACAGCTAGCTCTTTTATAAAATTAAAAGCAAACTATGCAATAATATTATCTCTTTCTCTCAAGTTTGTAGGTTAGTAGCTACCTCACACTTAAGTTTTTGTCTCTACCTATCCCTATCATTAGATACGATTTAAGAAATAGATTTTTTTATTGTCGGTTGGATGTCAATGACGGCAATTAGGCGGGTAGTAATTACCACATGTTAGTTCTCTGTCCTACCCAATATTAAACTCTGAAGCCAGTCTTGTAAATTAATTCCAACTCTATAATTTGTTGTCAAGAGGTACTTGTTTACTATACATACATATGTCGCGCCTCTTTCCCGTCTCTTTTTTTTGTATAATACATAAATTAAAATGAGTTTTTCCTAGTTTTATTTAACATAATATAGTAGGTTTAATTATAGTTATAGTAAAAGTAGTTACGATTTTAGGTTTTTTATGAAATTACTGAAATACTGCAATTGTCTTCTCCTCCGTCAAATCCACTTCCCCTTCCCATACTTTCCTTAAAAGAAAAGGGTACAAAGAGAACCAGAATAATATTAGGCATAGGAACGCACAGTGATCACACGATACACTGTTTTCAATTGATTCCAGTTTACACATGTCTTCTGTGTGTGCATGGTATTACACTGGGTGAGCCGACCTAATCGTGCACCAGATATCCTTGTTATTGGCGTCTACCATTGTTAAAAATTATACATGTTACTTGATGGATAATGTTTAGACCTTCCCTGAAACGAAGGCAAAGGATAGTTGTGTTAGAACAACTGTTTGATTTTCATTGCCATTTGCTTTAGAACGTTTCTATTATCTGCTCCATTTTTGATTTTTTTACGTCACCATATTTCACGACAATTAAAACACAGTAAAAAATACAAAGAGTGAAGTAAACAAAAGAAATAAGAAAATTGTTATGCAAGCCGAGCGAATTCTTTCTGCGAATTTGAATATAGAGACAAACTCTTTTGTAAGCTTATAAAATATAGAACGGTATGGACAATGAAGGACAATCCTAAAAGGGCAACATTCAAATGTTAGTTTATTACTATATTTTTCGCAAAATGGCCGACACGCTTTTAGAATAAACCTTAAAAACTTCAGGGAACGGTTATAAAATATTAAGGTAGGTTTTTTGCGAAGTCCTTTTGTGACTTTGTTCTTTTTAATTATAAGTAGCGCACGGAATATTCCCTTCATAAATATTTATAAGCTGTAAAAAGTTTTTCTACCAAATTGAGGTAGACAGAAGTAGCAAGCGTCGTATTTGTAATTTTTATGTGAATGTGAACATGTTAAGAAAACATTTGTGTAGAAATTGATTGTTTTTTTACATGTATTGAGTCATTATTTTTATTTGATTTTATTCAGTCACTGATTGTCATGTTATATTTTTATGGTTATGATGATCAAGGTGATGTGGTGACGATGAAGGTCAAATGATTGTACATCTTATATAAATTTTCATTAACCTATTTTTTTAATCGGTTACAATTTGTAACTGGCCCGTTCTGGAAATGTTACCATATTGATGAAAACAAGGCAAATTGTGGTCACTATTTAAAAAAAGCGTACATATTACAAAAAAGACTAAAGTTGTACTTTGTACTCTTACTTCCGTAGCGTTAAATTCGCATTTAATAAAATCATGGCCCTACCATAAGTCCCTTCGGACAATGGACACATATATGGGCGAACGTTTTAAAGTAATGGACGCAGAGCGACCCGCAGGAGAAACTTTTAAAAGTGAACCCTTGTTTTGTGCGAGGAAACGCGTAGGCATTCGGTGGAGAGATAGGCTGATCAATCACGGAGCCTACCCCTTCTATCCCGCCCAGCGCAGTCGACGGCGTGAAAACAAACGGTTGCTACGCAACGTGCGAGCCGGGAGACGCGCGGGGCGCGGGGCGGGTGCTCCCACACGACCCGCTACCGCATCAGCGGGCCCCACGTATGTATGACACACAACTTTACTCTCTTATTCTCTAAATACACAGAGTAGCTAGCGAAAGAATACTCCATTAAAATGAATATATACTTTAGTAATAAAAATAAAAAGTATTTCGTACTCTCAGGATTACATGAAAAAAAAAATTGCATATGAGATATCAATGGTGTTTTAGTTTATTTTTTAGTGCTTAGTTTGATGTTACCGAGTTGAAATAAAAAGAAAAAAAGTGTCGACAACAGTGTTATGACTGTATTAATTAATTCTATTGAAAAAACGAATTGGAGTGTTTAAAGCAACTTTAATAAGGTATACTTGAGTCTCGATTTTAGCTAAGAATGTAATTTTAATTCAATATATATAATACAAATTAACAAATAGTTTTACAGCATTGCGCAATGTTCACATATTGTGTTTTAAGCGACTTCTTTCAAATAACGGTAGCAGTTTTTTATCTTTCGGATTTATTACGACAGACAATAAAAGTTACATCATACTTAATCTGTATTCTAAATAAGTTGTTTGTAGTTGTAATTGAGAAAAGAAGTAGAGTCGTGGTGCGGGGTGCGGGGTGCGCGGTGCGGGCCGCGGGGCGCGGGTTGGGGTACGCGGGGCGGCGGTGATCCATCATCCCTCGCTGACCGCTGCCCCCACTATGTCCCCCCTTTCTTATTTTTCACTTTCTCTACATATTTTAACGAGAAAAACTTTTTCTCGGCTTAGGTATTGCTTTTAAAATACCTAATGTATTAAGGCTTACCGATTGTTTATTACCAAACTATAAGTGTAAATAAAGCTAACCTACTATATATATAGTAAGTGCTTATGACATAATCACAAATTATTTTAGGTTAATACATGTTTCAATTGCATAAATGATTTTATAATCTTACTGTCACATTTCAAATGTAACTCCCGTGAGCAGTTTTTGTTTACTTTAAAATGAAAATCCGTATGACTTACTATGCTCAACGTCAAATACTTAAGCTGCTGATCGAACACCGTTGCGGTTTAAAAATATTTATAATATAAGTGATAAGTCTACCCATTATCATTCGAAAATCGAATAATGGTGACTTGAAGATGAATGATTAAATTATATAAATAGAAAAAATCACTCACTGTAAAATTATTTTGAAAATGATTAGCTGATGAAATGATAAAAACAAAGCATGTACAGAATATTGTAATATGTGTTTCGAAATGCACGTATCAAATTCGTAGCGATGTGATGTGCGCAGCATCTCGGTGTCTATAATAAATGAACGATTGGGGGGACGCTGGCCATCGGCAGTCCCTCCCTCAATCAATATGATGGACTCGCGAGGGGACGATCGCTCACTGATTTTTTCCCTCGCTGACAGGGCAGCGGCAGTGGGCACGGACGCGGGAGGACGTTTTTGCGCCCTCCGTGTGCTACAGAAGGGATCTAGCAATTAATAAGTGCGGTGGTCGAAACTGGTGCCAGTTGCCGCTCGCAACAACTACAGTAACCATATTTCAATTTTTTTATAATTACCAAATTATTTACTTTAGTTTTGCTTAAAGCAGCGAATCCTAGCAGGATATGGTTCACCTTAACAGTTGAATGACAGATTCAACCCCATGACCATGTGGTCTAAATTTAAATTTGTCCATATTAATATGTGATAAACGATTATAGCAACCACGACTTCTTTATCTTTTATCTATTATATATTAGTTATATTTGCTTAAAAATGGTAAAACATGTTTGTTTTTCCGCTATAGTTCTTTCAAGTTACATATTAATGAGTAAGGTGCACCTTGAGCGCATATCTCACTACATATGGAGATAACAGTTCTCGACCAATTATTGAAGTCACTCACAGCGGGCGTGGTCAGTATAGTTTTAGTTTTAACTTTTTTATTCTAAGACACAGAATGTTGGAGGATAAACTTAGGTTGAAAAGCCAGCTATAGCGTACCGCTTGTGATTAATTTAACCCATTGAGCCCCGATTTATTTAAAATTATAACACATTGAACGTATTTAATTTTACGCTAAATGTACCCAAAAGGTAAATATACTTTGTTCAGTGTATTACGAACACACAATTGCTAAGATTACAACCAGTTTCTTCTCACAAAAGTTTGGTCACCCTAGTGTCAACGAATTATCTACTATGGAACACTCCTTTTTCTTGTTTACCTGATAACCTTTTATTGCCTTTGCGTTTCCCTGCACGCCACCTTGTGATGGATGTGTGCATTTGTGTTCAATGTAAATGAACCCATAGTAGAAGTAAGTATATAGTTTTGGATTCCTATATAATCATCGAATATAAGTAAAAATTCTGTTTCATTACTTTGAAAGTAACAAAAAATGCTTTGTAAAAATAATGAAGAACTTAATGGAATCAAGAAACTTAAGTTATTCGCTAAAACTTTTGTTTGTATAATAAGCAATATAAAAAGTAATTAAAAAGCAATTACTTTCGCTTATCCAAAACTCATACATTCATTAAAATAAACATTAAAAGCATTTCGAGTAAATTCTGTGTAAAACATCTCGCAGTTTCAAACATCCAAATATTAATCTAAGTTTAAAATTTCTTCGGAAATCGGCGAATTTCGCACTAAGTCATTAAAGTATAAAAACTTCGGTCATTTCGGCTGGCGCTGCTTAAAAGCCTTTTTAGGCTGAGAAAAGTAATCTTTCATTAGGGTGGGGAGGAGCTAAAACGGAAGTTCTCTTTGAAAGGAAAATTACACGTCGCCTGTACTGCGAACATTGAGGGAGATGGATTTTAATTACGTCAAACAAAGTTGTCTGGAAACTTCGCTCCCCCCCCCCGCACCCCGCGCCCCCGCCGTTCGTTTTGATAGCATTAATATCGGCGGTATCAATCAGCGACTCGTTATATATCTCTAATGATCCTATACACATCCATTTTGTAAATGGACATTTTTAATGAGAATAAAATACATTTAACTTGTTAAGAGATTTTGCGTGTGACTGGATCCTTACATCATAAGAGTCTATCGACATTTGTATTCATTTTGTTTTAGAAATAAGTGGAAAATTGACTAACTTAAAAAATCTCATATTACAATTGAACATACTGAAGTGTAGTAAAGGGATTTTAGAACACATTCTTCGACGTCACTTTACTCAGAAACTTCTTAATATTTTTACCATCTTTTAGTTAATCAGTTAATATAACATTTTGACCATGAAAAACTTCATTGTCATTACCGACAAAAATACAAATGTTTTTTCCATTCCAATATTTCCGATAATACAGTCAGTAGCGTGAAGCGGCAGTACCATAAATCAGGCGCACCTCCTGCTCCTGGGAATGTATCGCGGACGGCGTCGGAGTTAATCACGGCTCGTCGCATTAATTTGATTAGGGTTAGTGGGCGCGGGCCTATCAATCCGCCGCATTAGCATGCCCGCATCACAGCCAGGGTTACCTTTGCATTGCTGTTGCTTCATTACGTCTCTACGGTACTACTGAACCGGTAATTTCGTCCTCTACTAACTTCGAATGTCTTTGAGAAATCTAAGTAAATAAATGAATCACATTCACTAGTAGACATATGTTACTTACAAAACACTCAAATTTATGTGAAAATATTCTAATCTGTATTTAAAAATCAATACTTAGCACTACAAAACAAACTGTATGTGCGTCGTATATATTTCACAGTTTATTGCTGTCTAGGCAGCCCTGACGGCTTGTAAACAGTAATTTCGACCGATTCGTGCTGACCACTTTTAGGTCAATTAGGCAAAGTCGCGCCCGCGCTGCCTACCACTAATCAGGGCCGCGCCAAACTTTATGCCGTGTTAATTTGACTAATGCGCCTCAAAGCGGATTACTTCGCGATAAAATGGCCGCCGTGTAACAGCGGCTCATCGTACAAGTCATTGTAACCTGGTATTAATTACTTGTCACGTATACGATGAATTTATACATTAAGAAACAAATTAATAGATTCACAGCTTACTAGCTTATATAAAGTTTAGAAGACCTAGTCTATATA
>JAAOEG020000028.1:3355432-3366194 GCA_011763625.2 Papilio bianor | reverse complement strand
AAACCGCATCAAAATCCGTTGCGTAGTTTTAAAGATTTAAGCATACATAGCGATATAGGGACAGAGAAAGCGACTTTCTTTTATTTTCTTTTCTTTTATACTATGTAGTGAATAGCATTAGGATTATAGTGTACTTATACAAACAATAACATTCACTTCGTGTCTTAAATTCCTACTGTCATGAGACTTTGTAATAAGTTAAATATTCAAGGATGTATATCCTCAGTTACACTTCGTATTGAACGATGAAAAAGCAAATCTTCCCAGGAAAATGCCTCTAAACTTTTAGATGATATCTCGTATCAATCTCAATTATTTTTGAATACGGTTACTAAACATATTAGCATCCAAACAATAAAAGAAACAAATAAAAGGCTTTTGTTACAATTTAACGATGGAATCTATCAAGTACTAGCAACATTAAATGTTAATAATACGATTTATTCAGTACAATACTTTGTTAATGCGAAGAACTTGTGTTAATAAGCAAGAAAAACCAGGTATCGATAGTTGTAACATCACTAAACAAAATTCAGAGCTTAACTACATATTTGTGCGGTAGTGAGAGGGTGCAGAGCCAGGGTGGCGGCAGAAGTCCGCGAGGGCTGCAGGACGCTGCTCGCTGCTCGCTGCCCGCTGTCCGCTACCCTTGCCCAATGCCTGTTGTTGCGCGCTGGGAGCGCATTAACATCAAAGCCTTGTTATACCGATCTCGCTAGTCATCGTTACTCAGATACCACTCCAGGGAGATAATAACTATAAAAAACTGTATTATTCAAAAAATCTATAAACCCTAATTGTACTAAAACTTAACTAAATACAGTTCATAACACACACACAGCGATTTACATTTTAATTGATAAGTTGAATTTAAATATCTACTCATAAAATTATTTGGTGATAATTATTTGTTGTTCATATGTTCTTTGATAGCGAATGAAATCGAATTTGTCAATACTTTTAACTTTTACGTCAAAACATCAAAACTACATACTATAATAATATTATACCGCCATGTTTGAAATGTTGTACATTACCTTCTATCGAAGGCAATTGCGATTTACATTAGTTGTAATGCTTATATAGCGATATGTAGAGGGTTAGTCGCCCTAACCCTTTACCTCTACGGGCGAGGGCGCGCCGAGGGGCGGCGGCGGAAGGGTTGCCGCCCGGCGGCGGGGCCTCACCCCGAGCTTTTACTGCTAGCTTTTTTATCGTGCGTGCCGTCTTTTCCTTTTTCTATTTTTTATGTTTATTTCCTCGAGATCATAAATTATGTTTGAAAGGAGGGACTGAAGTCTCGGACTTGCGGCGACAGGAACCGGGGTGATTCGGAGCGTGGTTGCTGCGTTCTGTTTTTGTTTTTTATTGGCTCTCATGACGCGTGGGGCTGCAGCGTTGTCATGGCGACTGCATCGCATTATTCGGTAGCGGGGGCGAGTCGCCACTCCACTCCGATATAAATAAACAAGAAATATTTGTTGTTGTAACGCGATCCGTAAGAACACACGCTTGTCTATATTCATTCGATCCTTGTTTGCGGGCAAACTGTCGCGATGGACTCCACAGCTCTGTTTACATACGCGATTGTCTGGACCGTGTAATTGTATACAATAACAGTATAACATTAAAATTTATGTTGAGAATCTGATATTAAGAAACATGTGTATGAACAAAATATGTTATCATTCAGCAGAAACTCTATAATCTGTTTGGTCAATTATTGTTCGAGTCAGGATAAAGGCCAGATATAACAGATAAGCTTTATCCCAAACACAGGGAAATGATCATATACTAAAAACAATCGTCGCAAAAGACAACCAATTGCGATGTTTCGTAAATGCGATTTTGTAAATTATGATCAACTTGTGATTATAGTCACAAATACCCAAATTGCTCCCCGAACAAACCACAAAGAGAATACTTTCTGAATAAAACCTAGCAAACTACATACATTAGCAATCTAATGTCGCTTACTCTCCATACTAGTGGGAATCAAAGCCCACAAATCCAGTAAGATACATACTTACAAATATTGGTCGCAAGAAACGTCTCTACATCCGTTATAAAATTTAATCCAATTCCGCATTTTGCACATTATAATTACAGTAGCCAGGTACTTATCATTGTTATGAAATTATGTTTTGAGATATATGTGGAATTACTATCGACCATTACAAACGAGACGACCGCAAAAAGTGAACAAAGCCAATGTTGTATCCACTTAATTGCTTACCCTTGCCTGTGTCGAAAAAAACCGCACCATATTGCGTCCAGCGTAACCACCGCAAAAGAGAAATTTACGAATAAAAGGCGGGATAGTTACACGGCGCATTGAAAATTAGAAACCCTTTAGGGCGCCACGCCGGCAGACAAAGGGGCGAATGGCAAATTGTCGGCAGGTAGCGAATATGTTGGAATGGTTCCAATAATTATACTTACTTACTAATAATTACTACTTTAATAAATGGCCGTTTTTCTACATTTCAAAGGGCGATCGCAACATACGGACGTACCTGCCGCGAACCCTTCTTATAATGAGTTAAGTCCACTTCTTGATTGCCAATTTTTTTCATAATAACTGGGTTAACCCAAAGAATCTATTTTATTTGTATGTTGGTAAATTTTGGTAAGCACCAGAATTAAGATATTCGGCAATATTTCAAATGATTTTATTATTATTATTGACGACTAAAAGTACATTTCGGAACTAACTATGACCTCATACAATAAGTATTTCTTACTCCCAGGACATTAAATTAAATAAGAAACGTCACATCAGAAGGAATTACTAAACTTACCCATGTTGATGCTGGAAAGTAAATTTATCTTTCAATGTATAGAAACCTTAGAAAAGTATACATGACGAGTGTGTCTGCATTCGTAGTGTCGTTAGACAACTATTAACAATTCGTTTTTAACTTAAACTCCTTCCGGCACTAACGTGAAGGATTAACAAAGACATGGCGATATAACAAACGGTATTATAAAAAATTGTACCTTATTGTTCGCCGGCTGTTTAGATTAAACAGTATAAAATGAAAGGGTAAGATGACAATCACGCTTTGCCCCGAGGCAATGAAGTGGATCATAATGACTTGTAATTCCGATGTTTTCACTGTTAAAATCGCATTTCCTGAACACGATATTTAGCAAAGTCAGCGATGCGGATACGAGAGTGTCGTCTGATGTAGATGACAATACATGTTTCTATACAATACGTTCTTATTTAAAATCAATCCTTGCACGACACCCACGCAAATAATAGAATTTCGGTATGGTCCAAGCTAACAATTTTTCGGTCTGCCTATTATATTTTTTATTTAAAATACTATCCTTTAAGAATTATTTGTTAATATAAAGTGATTCGTTAATATACATGTTTATCAACTTTATATTATGGTTAAATTATGGAACAATTAAGAATTTAACCATTTTCATCGTGCTCCTTCTTGTGCTATAGCTTCAGAAACTTCCTGAGGACTAAGGTCTTCTTCAAGGTCCTTCAGCCTAATGTCTCTCATTTTATTCGGGTAGTCACCCGATGTTGACCCGTAGTTTTCACATTTAGACCAGAAAGGACAGCCAGCGAATTTGTCTTAAGTTTGCCCGCCTTTTGCATTCTGTGCCGTGGATCACTAAGAGTAGCTCGCTGGCGTATGCTCTCTTTTGATGGAGAAAGTGAGTGTCAATATGTTTTAATGGCATTTTTCCTTTGGCCATTATTATTATTATTGGTGTAAGTTTGGATATGAGTCGTCCAGAATAATAAAAGTTAGCGCTGCTGAAGTAGGAACTTGAAATACGTTTTTCTTCTTCTGTTCTTGGGGAGCATTATGCGTCTGTGCGTTGTTTTTAGCAACTGTAGCCCATGTCTATATGGAATGCGAACCTGATGGTATATAGTATGCGAATCTGCTTAATCTGATGACAGGCCACTAGTAGGCAGGTCTGCTACGGGAGGATGCAATGATGCAATTTCTTTTTTGCCCTGCAGATATATTTAATCTTGTTTTATTATGTCTAGAATCTTAACAATCGCATCATGGCAAGCTGATATGGGATCTTATTTCAAATGTATTCTACTTATTTTTTTATTTTTTTTATGAAAAAACCTATTTAATTTCTGTTACATTCTAGACGCCCATCCCAATCCCATTATCAATATTTTAAAAAAATCATGTTTATTTTTCGTAATCAATTTGTTTTGCGCCTTTAACTTGGGCCTTTAGCTACGGAAGTTTAAAGTATGTAAAGCATAGCGGCACATCGGAGCGTAAAACTATCCGTAATCCTTTCTAGTTCAAGCCTTTGATGAGCGATAAGGTAGAAACATTTTATAACAATGTTAAATATTTTGGCGGCTAAACCTTTGTGTTATCTCACCTACCCGTTATTGGTGATACGCGTGGCTTACAGACAATACTTGCAAACCGTATTCTGTGTGGGTACAACCACACAGAAATCTTACAAGGTTCATGAGAATTTTGCAATTTTGAAATACGTAAAAATTAATTTTAGTAATATAATATTATCTACGCTAATCAAGATTGTTTCCATAGCGATTTTCTTTGGTGTAGTGATCTCCATATCAACTTTTACTGAGTTTCGAGATATAAGTGCTCGTAATATTTCTTAGTTGCGTCATTATTCGATCTCTTAAGTTTTTCTATACGATTAAATTATTATAAAAATTAACGTTTCATACTTTCACTTTTTTAACATAGTGTTTCCATATCATTGAGCACAAACAGTTTTGATTAAAGTAAGTATAAAGGTGACCGTTAAGGGCTATGGCCACGAATTCCGCTCATTAATACACGTCAGCCGGAGGCCGCGAGACACATCCCAACTAAGATCACATCATTAATATTAAGTAGTACACGTAGGCGGTGCTAAGAAAAGGATAAATTTCATGTAGAGATGCTTTCACCCTTTTTAACTCCTACCTATTTGTCATTGGGCATAGAATTCACCGAAGAAAGGGTCCTCGATATCTCTCCATGACGTTGCCAAAGTCCATTAGTATTGTCCGGAGACATGTAAGTAAATCATATCGTGGAGGTTAATGATGTAAATTTTGCGCTTGTCCTATACAATATAATAATATCTTATCTATACACGTTTAGTTAATTTGACGTCTTTATTTTTACGATTCCTAAGACATTTTATTAAACTTACAGCGCGGTGACAACAGATATATCATTAAACAACGTTATTCAGTTATGTGGTTCTTGTTGCGCACTTATGTCCGTTCTTATTTATTATTAACAGATATGTGGACAGGAATGCAATTACAAACAATACAAAGATATCTTGGTGACGCTATTATTTGTGGAGCAGGTTGGAATTCTAATATGTAACGACTATTTATTTTGATTTCATTGTCTATACAAAAACATGGTTATATATTTTAGAGGTAAAATAGGTACGTAATCGAAGTTTTTGAATAACTAACCGTAATTAAGATTATTTAAATCCGATGAACTTTAAAAGGAGACGAAAGACATGAGTTGGTGATCGCAATTTCATAACACCATACAAACGATATCGAAGAAAAAAATGCAATTGAAAAAATAACAACAAATAAATAATAAATTTCATCGAATTATTATGTTTTAACTTCTAATTGAGGACATTAATAACATGATATTTCCGTTTTTATTTATTACGAAATTAAAAATAACTTTTAAGCTGTAATGCGATATAGGATACCGCTTCTATAAATTAGATTATGCTTTGAGCTATCTTCTGCGTTTGAAAAGAGATAAATCAACAATAGATTTTCAAAAGTCATTGTTGACCCTTTTAGGTGAGTATTATTTATATTGCGATTTATTACCCTTTCACGTGTCCATGAAGTCGATACAAAGCTGGGTTCGGCCGTGCCAACCCATTAGTGCGCGCGCGGCGGGGGCTCATGATCACTCGGTTCATGTTAATTTATGTGCTTTGTCGTATTGTCCACTCACAATGGACGTATTTTATGGCCTACTGCCGGACACCCAGATTAACATCGATGTATGATTTTAGCTTTCTCTAGTTTTGTGCAAAACACAATGACCGGTCTAACCGGCCACCTGGCTATAATGGTTTTGAAAAAATCGAGGTAGCTACCGTCCATACCGTTTTGTGCAAAGGATTCTACGCTTGCACCTGCATTGAAGCAATTAAAAACACTATTAATTATATGACAAGAGGACCATTATGATCAAATGATTATATAGGTATATCTTAAGAAATTGCAACATGAAAATTAGTAGAAGTTGACAATAAATAACAATGTATGTAAACATAATTATACTTTATTCCAAATTACAATTAAATATTTTTAACAAATTACTTAAATTATAAAATATATTGCACCTTATGATATAAATGGTGACGGTTGAGTTAGATTTAGTCATGAATTAAAATCTCTAAAAACAAAGTGTTTCAAGTATGATTTCTTATTATAAAATGTAATATCAATATATAAATAAAATAAGTGAGGCTAAAATAGCACAATACAAAAGTCAGCATAACCATATATGTAGATACATGTATTATAAATGTGAAAAACGATTATAAATTAAGAGAACACACAAGAATAATCAGAGTCAGATACAGATATTTAAATTTGATATAGACTGATATGCTGTAAGACAAAAAAATTAAGAACAAATTAATAGGTCCGTACTTTGTATTGCTGATTAAATTCGACTACACTAAGCTTAATAAAACTTATAACAATACCAACTTAATGCAACGGAATCGTTTCTTCATCAGAAATAGACTTCTGCGGCGCCTGTCCCGGTGCCAGTTCCCCGTGTATCCTGACTCGATAAATGCAGGTGTACAGCGAGTGGCCCCAGTTGGAGAACACTTTAAGCCTAACTACATGGTAGGCCACGGACGTTGGCTGCTGTACCTCGAAGTACTGGATGGGCTTACCCTCTTTGTCGTACTCGAAACTACCAAAATCGTGCGGATGCGGATCCCCCCGGTGTGACAACCCTTCTAGCTGAAATACACGTGGCGCTGATGATATTTCTCTGTAATGAAAATTTACCTTCTTTAAAATGTGTGACAAATATATTATAAAAGCATTTAATATCGTACATTGTAATCAATAAACCTAGCTAAAACACTAACTTTGTTGGCGAGATATGAGGGGGTATATGCTCAATGCTGATGCCGGTGACGTGGACGGAACCTACGAGTCGAATAGTGACCTCGCCCCGGTAGCCACGGAAGGCCCAGCATTCGCCGGGCAGCGTGCCGGGGCGCAGGATGACGGCGGCGCCGGGGCACTCGTGGCAGAGCAGAGAGCTCACCGCGTGCAACGCCCATCCCACTGACGACTCGTATATCACATACTCCTGCGTTTCTCCAGTGTCAAGTATACGGGCACCAGCGGACTCGAGGGCGTAATCCGCTATCTACCAAAATAACATAAAGCATTTACTATCGGACTTACTGTCATAGGATGGTCTTAGGTGTAAGCGTTATTTGACTCCAACGAGTAAATGAAATAAAAAATGAGGAACTTGAACAGGACTAAACTATAGGTACTTTATAAAAAATATTAAGCCATTTTAGTCACTAGTTGTCGCCCACGACTATTTCCGCGCGGAATTAAAATTTAACACTTATTAGAAGCGTATGTGTTATTTCAGACTATTTTCTGCTTCTGTGTCAAATTTCAGCGAGATCCGTTAAGCCGATCTGGAGATACCTTCTTACAAATATCCATTCATCCAACTAAACATTTGAAGTACTATAATATGTTAAAATAACATTTCTTTGTGACACTTTTTAGACAATTATAGTTCCATATACTGCAGAGTTTAGAACCAAATAAATAGTAAGTAATTGTATTATATAACACCTGTCGGTCGTAGTCGCCCATATCCATCAGTTGTCGCACCTGCCGGCGCGTGGGTTCCAGCGCGTCCTTCACGCGGCCCGACGCCGCAGTCATCGCCGGCAACGCGGACGACATCCTCTCCAACTCATTGCGGATACGTTCGTGTTCACGGTTCATCTTTAAATTATAATCAACTATAACTAAGTTTGTGTGAAATAAGCTTACGCCAGACAAGAAGATGCGATAAATGGAGGGGAACTGGTTCAGATAAGCTGTTGGACATCGAAGTCTTTGATCCAACATCACGATTGAGAAAGGTGAGAATTTAGATATGACGCTAATAGAGATATGTGGAAAAGTAGGGGTCGGTACAGTATGTATGTATCGACTCCCCGTAGAGACGAGGGCAGGTTGATGTCAACTAAAAGATGGAAAACTAGTTAGCGGCCTCCTTAACTCGCCAAAATAGCGAAGCAATGCTGCCCATAGTCTTTGATCGATGGACGAGGAGACGCACAGAAAGAGAATATATATCCTCTTGGAACATCTCCTATGCGTCTCCTTGTCCGTTAATGTCATACGAAAGGGAAGGGGAAGAAAACTAAAATTAGACTTCGGGCATGCACACTCATCGGATGAAACACGGAATTGATTCTATTTTACGCGTATCTTCTGTGTGGTCTTGGTATTGTGGTGGGCGAGCCAATATATTGTTTTTGGCACCTACCACTTTTAAATAGACTAGGCAGGTATATGTAATAGTTTCACACTTTGATTTTAATTTTATGATAGATTTAAAGAACACGATTAGCAGAAAACCTCAGATAGACCCTGTGTTAATTGCATGACCATGTATTTTATGTCTCCGAAGTCTCCCTCGATGGTGTCCTGCGAGCCCCACAGGTACGAGTACACGTGCAATCCCAGCAGTAGCGTCAGCGCAACGCACACGAACGAACGGAAGATGTTGCGAATGCCGCAACCTTCGTCATCATCGTAATCCATTACACAGTTAATTAAAAACTTAAAACGTTTTCACACAATATAAATCTTATAATTATTAAAACTCTTGTAAGTGTTATCCCAAGTTTACAAACAAACATCTGTCAATATTATTATTTCTTAAATGTCAAATTGTAACAATTCTTTAAATTTTTCTTAAAGAGGTTTCATCATTGACTTAAACACGTACACATTTATAGAGGTTAGTAGATTTCATAAAAATGCTTAAAATAACATATTTATACATCAGTAACTTGTCCTTAAATACGCACTTGTGGATACTGAGGTACCTACCACATTACCAATACCAACCCGCAGCAGTTCTAGAAAATAGTCATACCACGCTTTACTGGAATCTATTATTACACTTAGTTCTATTGCTGACAATAGCCTCGAAGTAGTAATAAAAGACTGGTCTGAGAAGTGTGTTATGTTAATCGATGTCACTATCGCACATGTCGACTATCCGAAAAGAAGAATGAAATCTGTGTCAGTAAAATTGTTATAATACTTAGTCTTAGCCCACGATGTTACCACCATACGGCGTATGATATCGACTACCATTACTCCGATAGTCGTATCTATGAATGGTCTGATTATGAAGAGTTTCGACCAACATTTTAAGATGCTCTCAAAACAATTGGATTAAGAGCCCAATATAAAAGATAGTAATTTTGGAAACCGGGCGCATTGTGAGGAGATTCCTCTCTACAGCCCTGACCACGGGTTGCTCGCGTCATGGAATTCCGCAGCCGGTGGTGTATTATTTTGCATATAATATATAACTACAACTTAACAGAGAGGTAGGCAGAGACAGCGGATCTCCTTTTGGTGCGATCCTTCGCTTCTTCTACATACATGCACGCTCGATGGTTTCGGTTGCTCTTAATACCGCCCTTTTTGAATATTTCATCAATCTGGGCTGTATAAATCTGTCTGGGATACAGGCGCTGCCGTTCACTCTCGTATCATAAATTTCCTTATAGCACTGTTTCTAATCCTATCACACATTCCAGACATACTTCTGAAAGATCGCATTTCCACGACGTTAATTTAACTCGCATCCTTATCCTGCCAAACAGACTATCACTTCCACACATCAATGTGGGAACCAATATTGCATTATGAATCGCCAGACGTAACTTCATCGACATAAGTTTTATAATTTTCTGTTTATGGAACATACATGTAAATAAATAATTTTTTTTATAATAAAAGGTGGCAAACAAGCAAGCGGCCACCAATAATCGCTAAATAGCGAAGTGACTGCGCTGCCTACCTTTCCTCAACGGAGGAGGAAATGCACTGAAAGAGAAAATTTCCTTTTCTATGCATCCCGTGTTCTCTGTATTTTCCGTGAAATCCACTTCCCCTTCCCATCCTTTCCTTATAAGAAAAGGGTGGGAAGGTGAAGAGGGCTAGTATTTGGCCTCCGGAACGCACACTCATCAGACGAAACGAGGTATTGCTCCCACTTCACGCCAGTCTTCTGGGTAGTCGTGGTATTACACCGGACGAGCCGACCCATACGTGCTAAGATGTTAAAGCGGGCTCTACCACTGTAAAATCGCATCTTATCTTCGCAAACCCAACTCACACTTCCACGCGTCAATGTGGGAACCAATATTGCATTCTAAATCGCCAGACGTTACTTCATCGACATAGTTTTATAATTATTCTGTTTATGGTACATACATGTAAACGTTGCTAACTGGCGGTGAGCAATCACAATAAAAAAAAATTCTACATGTAAATAAATGAAAATGTAATTTAAAATTTATTTACGTGCAACATAGCATAGATAGTATGAATAAAACAACTAAGATAGTAAAATGTTTATTAAAGACGGGCGATATTCTATGGTTTCTGCTGCTGTGCGGTGTACTCGAGCTGCGCGGCGGCGACGGACTT
>JAAOEG020000028.1:3252157-3263246 GCA_011763625.2 Papilio bianor | reverse complement strand
GAACATAGACATGTTTGTATCACCAATTTATTCAATAACACTATGACGAATTTTACTGTTTTGTGTAAAAGATACCTTTTGGGTAAAAGTATGCACTAAAAACACATTTACAGGCGTAACTGCTATACTTTGCATAAGTAAAAGTGGCATTTTTTCTATTTGCCTATACGCTCGAAAATTTAAGAGTCTCGGAAAGGTTATCAATTCACACATCGTCCCTTATTTGTAAGAACCTTCGTTATATAGACAGACTAACCTGTTGGCCTAGTTAGGCCCGGTGGGCATAATATCAAACTAATCTATTATAGCTCACTAGCGCCCCCCAGTCAATGTTCAAAAAGTGACAAAAGATCCTTGTAGCCGTCTTGTAGTTTTCTTTTCTATGGTGTTTTCTGTACCAAATAGGTTTTACATGTTTTCCGACAGAATCGCGATAGCAGCGCCTCTTACCGGTTCAGATAACGTTGCACTATACACAAATACTTTTTAATATAAATCCATAGACAATAAATTGAGTAAGTGTCGCCAAAATCGTTACCCACAGTAGCGATACACTTAAAGAAACATTTTATCTTCCCATGTTTTACTTATACTAAAAACTGTAAATTATTTATAGACGAATAGCAAGAACTGCATAATCTCTTGTAATAAAAATAGTGTTTTTTTTTATTTAACAAAGAAAATATGAGAAAGAGGGAAAAAAGGAATTATGGCATTTTAGCGGTGGAGAATAACCGCTACTAGTTTTGATTGATAAGACTTTTTCTCGCTATTGTGACTCAAGTTGAGGTGTTTAAAAGCTTCACATTATTGAATAAATTTTCAACAACTAACACTTTAAATATTAGATAAATACTAGTTTAGTAAAGCCGGATTATAATTGGCACTCAAATGAAGCTATAACTGTGATCGGTTGAATATTTAGCTGTTGAATTAGAATAGATCAGTTTAAAAATTCATGTAGTACCTATTTAGTGGTCTCATTCTTTTAATCACTGATTTTAAATATGTAAATAAATTTGTTTACACTAAATTGTAGTCTTATTTCGTATTTCCTAATTTAAATCTGTCTTGAAGTATTCATGGAGTAGCATATACGTTTAGCACGGTCATTATTCCCGATCCGGTAAAAATAACGAAGTAACCCAAGGCGAAGCTTAGTTACTCTTTAAACAAGGTGTAAGCTATTAAGCCTTCTCAAGTAAGTCAAGTCAAGACAAGTCTTCCAGTAAATGGCTCTTCAAAGCAAGTAGTGAAAACTCAGTGACAACAAAAAATTGAAAATCAATACCGAAAATTCGTCGTGATTGACACTTGCTGGTCTATTGCAATAAATATACCAGTATGCGTACACGCACACATAATGATAAAGCTTGTAATCATAGTTACTGCCCGGTTCTATTCATAGAAAGCCGTAATAACATTTGTACCTACCCACTGTCCCTGTCTCTCACTTCACCCCGCTTCGGCTTAGACAGTTTCATTGATAAATTTGCTTTGTACCATCTCATTTGGTGTAAACACACGTATATTTAAATGAACTACAGTTGCCAAACAGTACAATGATTCACACACATAATATAATTGCTCAAAAACATATTTAAATACATATTACTGATGTTTCTAAATAGATATACGTACGTAATTTGTTTCAACTTATCATTTATCACATCGAGAAGATGGTTGCCAACACGAGAAAGGTTGCCGACCCCTGCCGCATACTATGATCTTGTTGGCGGTGACAGCACGGCAATGCCACGGTACTGTTGATTTTTTATTCACTTTCACTGACAGAGCGTATATTAGCTCGTAAATAGGATAAACTCGTACTGTGTAAAGTTCTTTGGTTGGACTAAAACTTAACCTACAATTATTTTAATCTTAAACATAAATTTAGAAAATGCAGCATTTTAGTACTCATTGAGTTTGGCGCTTTTTACACATATTAACTCACTTTTGCGTCTTAAATGAAAACAAATCACTTTATTTTGAGCCATTAAATGCGAGTGACGACAGGCTTGAGAGGCGACGCGCAACATCTTGGCGCCGTGCATTCCTTCGCACAAGGACACGAGCAAGCTGCATTCGCAAAGTCCACTAATGCCCTTTGCTCTTCTTCAGTACCTGAAAAAATTGTCACAAAATGTATTCTAGCTGTCGCCCGCGAATCCGTCTGCGCAAATTGAAATAAAACTTAGTTTCCCATATGTTATTCCAGACTATTTTTTATATCTGTGCCAAAGTTCAATAAATACGTTGAACCGTTGCAGAATTATCGAGTGAACATGAAAAAACAAAATTAATGTATACCACGGGAACCGTAACTATTTCCGAGATGAAAAGTAGCTTATGTATTCTTCCAGACTATCCTCTACATGTATGCCAAATTTCATGGAGCCCGTTTAGCAGCTTAAGGTATAAACTTACAAACATCCATCTATTCTTTATTCGTCATCGAAAACGTTAGTAAGATTTCATTAAGCGAAGGCAAAGCAAATCATGTTCAAAGTTCTATCATTTAACTAGTAATATTTATACTCAATTAATAAATAACACAGTTAATTGAAAATGTTTACCACTAATTGAGGTCAGAGTAAATTCTGGCTGCAGAGTTACTAGGCTGATCCCGTGCCTTTTGAACACGTCGCAGACTAGTTCAGAATTACGCAGATAGTCCTGAAAACAGTCAATGTCAAAACATGAAAATCGTTAAAATCTAAATTTTAAAATTTGCACTGTACATATTGAATCATGCATATCTATTAATAATAATTATATAGGTCGTAACTCATAGCAATTTAAAAAAAATTAGGTCGATTTTAAAAAAAACGAAGGAAGTAGTTACTCATCGTTTGTATTTTTTCGTCGGTTAAGGAGTCTATCATTGTGATATCATTACAAGGTTAACAGTTACCAAGTCTCTTGATATAAATGTCATTCATGTTTCACCCATAGGTATCTAATCATTCGATATGAAAATATCCGATATTCCTTAACCGTTTTGATGTTATCTGTACAAGGTATTTTGCATATTATTAAGTGAAGTGAATTTCCAACTATTGTCATGGAAAAATTTAAAAACATCGTATTTCACATCTATCTATTTTAAATTCTATTCATTGGATATAAGAAGACTAGTTTTAATCCCCTAATACCGTCTAATCATTATGAATAAATAATAAAAAATGATTGAATAACGGTGGAAGTTACATGTCACAAAGATAATTATTTTTGTGAATACCAAGGTGATCAACGATAGCCATGGACACTCGCTATACCAGAGGAACTGCAGATGCGTTACCGGCATTTGGGAAGGTGATACACTCGCATATTAAAGGACCCTAAGTCGTAGGGGTGTGGAAGCACCGTCGGGGCAGACCATTCTACAACGCGGCTGTGTGAAGCAAAATTTTTTGCGAAAACCCCACGGTAGTGGATTTGCAGCCACGGAGAGAGGGTGTGAATGGTATCTGGTGGTCTGTCGAGTCGTCCGGTGACGGAACTCGGCGGCGGCTATAGTTCCAAACAATACTTCGGAGCACTCCTCGCTGAATATACGGTGTATTAAACATGAATATGCGGGCTTATATCGAGTAGGCTTAGAAATATATGGATGGGTTGCGTGTAAGCTGATTAAGAAGGGAGTGACGATTGGTGACTACGAAATCTGGTTCGCCGCCGTCACATAAAAAGCACAAAAGTAGGGAGAAGATAAGGTACAATTGTATGGGTACATACATCATGTGAGCTGTAGGATATGTGTGCGGTGGCGACGATCTTGTCGCGATGCAACTGCCACACGTGCAGCTCGTGTATGGCGAGCACGCCGGGCACGCGCAGTGCCGCCGCGCGCAGCTCACACGCGCCCAATCCCTCCGGCACTGTCTGCAGCAGCACCAGGCCCGCGGAACGCACTGTACATACATCACACATATTACTATTATACCCATGGATTATTTAGCTACGTGGCAGTCGCGTATAAAAACAGTACCCTCCTTGATACACTGCTCTCTATGATATCTATTGGTTCTTGGGAATGACAGCTTTTGCTTTCTTCTGAATAATTGCGAATGTTGACGTTATTGACGTTTTCTACTATATCTATTGTTCGTTTGGATCCTGACCTCAGCAAGCAACCGCTACCACTAGCGCCAAAATGGCGAAATATAAATAAGCACAAAATATCACTAGTTAGCTTGCCTATTTATAGACATCAATGCCTGGAGTAAAGTAGAGGATGATGACTGCGACACAGCAAAACTGAGATTTGTTGCCAGCCGCAGTTTTGGCATGATAGGGCCAAGACTATCGAGTTATTTGACGACACAAGCTGCTACATAAATTGGTAAATTACTGTAGTTCTTCTGTAGTTAATCAGGTTTTTATTTGCCTTTACTGTATCTACTCACGTATTCATTCAATTTAAAGGCTAGGGAATTATGTGAAAAAACGTAGACTAAAGAAAATAAACACTAGTTTTCAGCTGAACAATTTATCAGGCAGTAAATATAAAGTGCATAATTACAATGTATGTAAGTAATCCGCAATGTTATGTAACGCTGTTATGCTTTCTCGTTATAAACGGCTGCAACGTTTTCTAACGGTCCAGCATTGTTCTGAACTCCATAGAGCACTTGTAGTGTTACCATTTTAAAAATATTAATTGTTGTATAATTATGTTTTATGTTTATAAAGTTGAATCATAATTGTTGTATAACTATGCATAGCTTTGATTATTTAAAGTTAACTCATTAATATGGTAACTTCAACATTTATGGTAGTGTGATATTAAAAACAAAAAATTCTATTTTATAGTTGACATTATACAGCCGTGAGTAAAAATAAAGGGTCGGTTAAGAAAGTTCAAATATCTCGGAAGATAAAGACGTAGCTATAGCGATAGCTAATTGAAATAAATTGTGCATGATAGACAATTAAATATCCTTAAAATAAAATAAAATATTGATATTAATTTACTTACATTTAATTAAAAACATAAACTTAAACAAAAAAGGGTATTTAACGTAAATTTGGATCATACAGTATTTTTCATTAAATTTTATTTGTATTAAGATTTTCTTCTCTTCTTTTTTGTATATCAAGCACTCACATACACAACACAAGACAATTTATTTCGGTTAGCTAGCGTCTTTATCTTCCGAGATATTAAAACTTTCTTAACCGACCCTTTATTTTCGCTCACGGCTGTAGTTCATGTTAAGTTTGCAAAGGATTGTCCTACTCAGTGGAAAGTACACACTCCATTTTCGATTGTGCTATAAGCACTATCAGGTATAACATATTACATAGGTACTAGTTTTCGCCGGCGATACCGTCCGCGCGAAATAAAAAAATAGTTTTAGACAACAATTTTTTACAAAGATAGGTTAAGGAATGGGCCGCTTTATTTTGATAACAAAACGCTAATGACAGTTTGATGTAGGGAGGGGACGTAAGCGTTGATATTTTTTGTCGGGCTAGAGTTACACCGATACACTGACACAGTATCGGTTTTCTGTCTATCAGTAGCTTATGTATTCTGCCTGATTATGCTCTATATCTGTGCCAAATTAAATCGAGCACCGTTGAGCCGTTCTGGGATACCTTCAAAAAACACCATTATTCAAACATTCCCGTTTTTATAAGTAAGATGTATCTCCTAACAAAAGACAGTGGTAGACCCAGCAATAATATGTTTTCTACAAATGAGTCGGCTCGACCGCTGAAACACCACGACCATACCGAAGATAGGAGAGAAGCGGAAGCTATTTCGCGTTTCATCTGATGACTTTGCGTGCCGGAGATCTAATTTTAGTCCATTTTCATTTCCCACTATTTTCTTATAATATGATGGGAAAGGAAAGTGGATTAGACGAAGGATAGGATGTATATGGAATATCCTTTTTCTGTGCTTCCACTCTTCCGTCAATTAAAGGTAGACGACACATTTTTAATTGCGGAGGTCTATGGGCAGTAGTTGCTTCGCTATTTCGGCAAATCCAAGTTGCCGCTTACTAGTTTGTCACCTTATAATATAATAGCGACCCGCCCAGACTTCGCCCAGGTCGCAACGGATGTGCAGAATTTAAGAAAATTTTATAACAGGGGTTCAGAAATATGCTGTTTATTCATCTTTACTAATCTTCGGTTATAACAAAATATAGCGTATGTTACTCAATGTAAATGTAATTTTCTAATGGCGAAAGTTTTTTTGAAATCGCTTCAGTTGTTTCGGAGCCTATTTAATGCGAACAAACAATCGTTATTAGGATAGATATCCCAAGAACAAGTTATAATATTAAAAAAATAGTACCCTTTTAGATTTTACATTATTTCTAACCGCGAGTAATACAAATATACGAATACACTATATTCGAAAACATCCACAAAAAATATGTGCCCGAGAATTTTTCGTTGTGCAAATTGGAGCGGAAATTCAATTGTTCCATTTTAATCGCCTTGAGAGAGATTTTTTTACAAATATTTTATTAAATCAATGTCATTCTCGATTGAAATTATATCAACCCGAATAAGATTAACATAAAACAATATTATGGTCATCAAAGCTCAAGGAATGTCTGAATGTGCGAGTACTAAAGCCAATTTTTATATCTTTGGCATGTTCTTAAAATAACAAAATAATAAGACTACTTTCTAAATCGAATTTTTATCTTCAAAGCGAGATTCAGAAAAACAGATGCAGAAGTATTTTTTTTTATAAGAGAAGGGGGCAAACGAGCGGCAAGAACACCGAGGTGCTTAATGTCGCCCACGGACATCCGTAACATTAGAGTAAGTGCAGATGCGTTGCTGTCCTTTGAGACAGAGATATTCTCACTTTTTGATGGATCCTAAGTCGTATTCGTTTCGAAATACCGCCGAGGACAGACCATTCCACAACGCGGCTGTGCGGGGCAAGTTAACCAACTCATATTGGGCCAATGTGGTTGACTAAGGCCTAGTCACCCCTAGTATAAGGTACGCTAGCCCCTTAGTGGGCGGATGATGGTAATAAAATGTATACTAAATTAGTGACGGTAATGACTCTCAGTGTGGGATTAAGTTAATAAGGAAAACAATTTTAACATCCAAACAAACCGAACGCGGTTTGTTACACTCCTAATAATGATAGACATAAGAGATTGTGTGTATCGATGGATGAATGTCTGTTATTGTTCAAATGACCACTAAAGACTGTTATTTTATTAACAAAGTTTATAAATATACAAATATCGTGATAATAGGAAAATGTTTTTAATTGTTATTTATTTAGCAGTACACTGTTGGCAGCGATATTGCAAACTTCGATTATATCCAAAACAATGGACTAAATGCATTTTAATTAGTTGCGGTACTTATTACCAAATTTAAAATGTTAAATGAACTCTTATCAAATTACATTGTTGTTACTGTAAAGCAAAAATATATATTTTGAACTCTGTATTACCAGACAACAAGTCTGCTTGTTAACAGACATGTATCTATCTATATTACAATAAAATTGGAGTTTCTTCTGCCTCTCGTTTTGTTCAGCCTAATCTCGGAAATGGCTGGACCGATTTTGACGGTTATTGGCAGGTAGCTAATTTAATAAGGAGTAACTTAGGCTACGTTAATTCTAGAAAAATCTTTTACTCTAGAATAAAAACGCGCCGTCGGAGTCGCGGGCGACAGCTAGTCGAAAATATAATTATATAGGCTTTTTTAACTAAACACGAGCTACGCCGTAGGCTATTGCTTGTTTATTTTATATCATAAAAATAATAAGGAATAAAACCAGACTGTGGAAACCGATTTTGTTATGAAAACATTCGTGTATGTTAGTGAGATCATATTTATGCAATTTGTGAACGAAAACATAAAGCACTGTCTCCATGTTCATTTTTTAATACTCATAAATCACGAGATGATAAATGAGTTACAGCCATTTCTTCGTACTGTCCGAAACGAATTGCAACAAAAATTAACTAAAAAAAAGTCTCCACGAAATTGTTACATGTAAAATGATGGGTTTCATTTGAATGTATGGATTGCATCTTGTTAAATGTGTAGGGTTATTAACCCTGGATTCATTTGCCACACAATTTGTAAAAGTCAACGAATGATTGAGTTGGGTAGAAAAATTTATTTCTCGTTTATTTCTTTTGACGTTTCTCTCGTCTCTTATCGCTTAAATTACTCAATTCGATTTCAGGTGATTCGGTTGAACGAATTCAATTCAAAAGTTTTGATTTTGTACTACAGTTCAGTTTACTTAATATATGTAATTTTATTATTATTTGTGTAAGATGACGATCTAACCATCAGTTCCAAAACATGTAGCATCGCTACAAAACCATATTTTGGTATAGTTATGTTTAATCAAAAAATCAAGTCATGTACTGTATTTTTCGTATTTTTTAAAATTGAATATGCACATTTTTTCGAAGTTCTTACGTTGAAGGAAAACTTCGTTATAAAATCTGCATATATCGACGAAGAAATTCAAAGATGTGTAAAGTCAACCAACCCGCAATGGGCCAGCGTGTTTGATTGAGACTCAGTAACTTCTACCCTAGGGTAGGATCCGAGCCCCTCATTGGGGTCATATAGTTAATTACTATAGATAGATACTTACTGAATGGATAGTTGCATATGACGAGAGCTACAGCGGAGCACGCCGACAGCGCGGGATCTACTATGCTCGCCATGCCTGGTTCCCACTCCGTGGTCAGGCCGGCGCCGATCGCAAACAGGCTACCTGTGTCAACAATTTTTTTTTAAATAATTAATTTATACTCTAGCGCACACAATGTGAATGTATGTAGCCAAATTCGATTTAAATTTAAAAGAGGGTAGCATATTATAAAGTTGAGCTCCTTCGTATGTTATATTCTTTACACCGTTTGTTCGTAATTTAGGTAGAAGAAGTAAACTTGCTCGCCGAGTATTGCGTTTAGGGATATGTGAAATTTTTACAAATGATATGTTAATGTTGATTTGCTTGTATATGATCTTTCTAATTATGCTACATGTACTACAGATACCATTTTGTAGTATAGTATATACATAAATATACCCGCTGTGTTCCAAAATAAATTTATGTAATTAATATATTATATTTATATTTATTTTCAACTGTCATCGTTCCTTGTGCGTATGGCAAAGGATTGGAACGAGTTGCCAGTGTCTGTTTCTCTATCCAAGTATGATATAGAGGGCTTCAAAAGAAGAGTCAATAGGCATTAACTAAGTTAGCGCTTACCATCTTTTGATATCTTCACTTAACGTCAGGTGGGTTCTTGGTCAAGCACTTGCTTACTTCATTACAAGAATAAATCTTCTTTTACAATATTTCGTTTATTACGTTTATATTTTTTAGCTTGATAAATAAAGAATTAAGATAAGAAATTATGTGTTTTATTTACATATCGTAAATCAAAATCTAAAAAAATCTCGTAAATATCGTCAACCTCTTTCTACGAATAAAGTTTAAAACATTTTAACGGAATCATGTTTGGTGCAATGTCAATTGCTTCCGGTGATTTGTTTTTATAACTTTCACCTATTGCTTGTGCGGCCCAGATAAGAAGCTTGGAATATGTACGTCTCGACAACTTTTCTTTACAAATAAACCGTTTTACTGTTTACATTGTAAATAACAAGATTGCATGAATAGAAAAAGAGGTTATAGCCTAATCAATCGCGCTTCAATTGGATTCTTTATTTTGCAAGCTTTTAACAACTTGCCGTGTATACACTATTTTGTATGACTAGTATATAGTGTATAGTATACTGTATTTTGTATATTAATATGTACAAAGGAATGTTAGTTCGGGTGAATCTTGCAATTTAATTTTGAAGCAGAAAACCGATTAAACTGAAATTTTGTATACAATTTGTCACAAATGTAAAATATAGCTACTTTTGATCGCGGAAATAGTTCATTAATTTTTTTTTTAAATTTTTATTCGATAATTCTGCAACGGTTCAACAAATCTTATTTAGATTTTGTACAGTTAAAGAACATAGTCTGGATTAACATATAGGATATTAAATTTTAATATAATTCCGCGCGTACGTTGTCGCGGGCGATAGCTAGTAGTGTACACTTTATTGCCAACCTTCTCTTTCTAATTGAAAAAAAAGAGAGAATAAAAGTAAAGTTTTGTTCTGTAAACAGACCTGTTATACCTACATATTACTTTTTGTCGTTGTTAACGGTCACTGATAACCGTTATACGGCGAGTCGTTTCTCATATTCTCTAATTAAAATATAATATTATTATCATAATTGTAATCAATATTTCATAACATGGACGTATCGTATTGTATTTATAAATAAGTGTACTGCTTGTTTAATTTGGTAATATTATAGTTTTGCCTTACTTGGGTTCTATTGTGTTTGCAATAATTCAATATATTTTATAAATGAATTAAGAAAAACACAATAATAAAAAGCAATGAAAACACACGCTAGCTCGGAATTGAATGTTTGACCGTGAGTTCGATGCTCAACAAATTGGGTTGACGACTAAAATAAATGTTCAACATTGAAAAAAGTTGCTTTAGAATTTCAATGCTACGCTTTTATAATTGTAGCTTATATTCGCGACTTTATCCGTGCAGAATTTAAAAAAATAGTCAATGACATTTGGTGATATAGCAGCTTTCAACGGTGAAAGATTTTTCAAATCGCCCAGTAGTTTTGGATCCTATGCAAATTAAAGAAATAAGCAAACAAATATTTCCTCTTTACACGATTAGTATAGATATAGATGACGGAACTCGTAACCATCCTAAATCTGTTACAGTTGTACTTATAAACTGAATACAACAACAAACAATGTCAATGTGCGGTCGCTAACCCTAGTCTAGGGTTGTCAAAATAATATTATTTTTATCCTCAAGGCATAGATAATTTACAGTGCAGTTGTTAATAGTTAATTTGTGAAAGACCTACTGACGATGTCGATAGGTGCGTGCGCCAGCACGGGCTCTGCCGGCCCCGTTTTCAGCACCACTCCGCCGCCCTCCGTCATACTCAACCGCCGACTGTAGCTCAGCTCTCGACCTATAAAACAGTACCACGGTTATAAAAGTTACATCT
>JAAOEG020000028.1:3179202-3196733 GCA_011763625.2 Papilio bianor | reverse complement strand
GGAGCCTACCCCAAATTAGTGGTGACTAGGCCTTTGTCAACCACGCTGGCCCAGTGCGGGTTGGTTGACTTCATACGTATCTTTAAATTTCTACGCAGATAAGTGCAGGTTGCATCACGATGTTTTCCTTCACCGTAAGCTCCTTTGGTATTGTGTCGTTTTTCAATTATACAGACCGCTCAATACTAGGTTATCGTAAAAACGATTCCGGGAAAGACATAAAGCGTGGTACCTATAATCCCAGAGAACAGCTCTCTCAATCCTTTAGATAGCAAGGAACTTTGTATGAGGGTAGACCGGTATCTTTCACACAATACATACCGATCCCTCGCTTAAAGATTTTTTTATTTATACTCGTTTTACTCAATACCATTAGGCAATTTACCACGGAGATTACCTAATGACATTGTATAAAATTTAATTACACACAATTATCTAGGATTAACCAAATAATTTATAGCTTGTTAACATCACAGTTTTTTTATAGATGACATTTGCTTGAAGTACCATATTGACTAGTTGTCGCCCTTAACTCCGTCTGCGTGGAATTAAAAAAAACTGGATAGTAGCCTATGTGTTCTTCCAGACTACGTTATACGTGATCGTAGTCTGGAAAAAAATTCTTCATAGTTCTATAACTATGTCAAATTTCATCGAGATCCGTTAGGCAGTTCTGGAGATAATTTCAAACACATCTATACATGCATTTTAACGTTCGCATTCATAATATTAGTCAGATGTGTTCCTCAGGTTTTTTTGACAAGATAGTACAAACTTGTCCGTGGCGTCGAACTACTAACATCAATATGGTCCTTCAAAAATGTCAAAATTTGCTTAAATATCAGTATTAAAACCAAAGTAAGATTATTAACAAAAATTTCATGCCAGCCATTTCAGTCCAGTCTAAATACTACTGTAAGTCTCAATTTTGTATTTAATATATACCTCACTCACAATCGACTAATGGTAAATTAGCAGACGTTAAATGTGGATTTCTAATAATAAATCTACCCTAAGGACTCTATATAATCTATACTACGTAATGAACGGGATAGTAAATATATTAATTACGATTTAATAAACTTTCTTCGTCTATAAGTAACATTTACCATACATAAAACTAAATCCAGAATAGGCTGAAACTTCACAGGAATGCGCTCACACATGCAAGGCGTTGTATGAATAGCGTGCGTGTGTGAGGTGCGTGTGCGCAGGAGGGTCACGCACACACTCATGTAGAAGACGCTCCATTCATAATTTTAACAACCACTTATTACTCCGCCTGTGAAAGGAACGGGAAACACTCTTAAGCTTGGAATTTCTTAAATTATTCGTCTTTGATGAAATTTTTAGATATGAAAAGTAATATATGAAGAACATTTTCATTTGTTTCATGACTCGTATTTTATAATCTAAGTACATTGAACTATGGATTGGTATAATCACATTAATAACGATGATTTAAAAACACTAAAAAATGAAAGCAATGTTAACCAATATAATGTGTCCAATTATAACTTTAACGCAAAATCAATCATTTTGTATGTTAATTGTAATATGATTTAATAAACAATAATACGGTACTCTATAGCTTAATTAAAACATTCTTTTTTTAATTGTGATATAATAAAAATGCTAAAATGCTCGAGTTGCATATCAGAAGAGATGCCACACAACGCGTAGCTCTTAAGGTGTGTGGCATGCATCATTGTTCCGAAGGTAAGAATGCAATGATTAAGCTTAAACTTACACTCAATGGACCCCTATCATACCTATAAGTAATTCTAGCGGCGTGTCTGTGGGAAATAGGAATAAATGAATTTTGAACACATACTAATGTGAACGTCGTAATTTAAGTGCGGTAGGAATGAAAATTATGCTATTAAATAGGAAATTATGAAAATTCTTTCATTATTAAAATATGTTATAAAATATTTAATGATATAAAAACTCATGTTTGCTTAGTCTTTAATGTCGCCATTTTAAGAATAGATTTTTATATTGATACTAGCGGCCCGCTCCGGCTTTGCACGAGTATAAATCTGATAAATCTCGTAGGGTTCAACCTGCGTTTGTTGCAATGTTAGCGTAAAAATTAAATTATTTACATCACATTCGAAACCTCAAAAATAACAGCATTTCTCTACTATTTAATGGATTTTATTACACATATATAACCTAATAACCTACCTAATATATAAACCTTCCTCTTCAATTACGCTATGTATAAAAAAACCGCATCAAAATCCGTTACGTAGTTTTAAAGATTTAAGCATACATAAGGATATAGGGACCGAGAAAGCGACTTTTTTTATACTATGTAGTGATATTGATATAAAATACGGAACGACACCAAGCTTGGAAGTCCACTTGTTTTTCGTCTAAAACTCATTCCGTAGTAGTCAACTACTTGAGAAGCTGAGAAAAACTTCATAAACAAAACATATTAATATTAATAAGGTTTGACTAACTGTTTGAGATCCCTACACGGTAAAATATCGCAAACTTAAAAGAGAACATTACGTGTACTATTAAGTATTCCATTTCTATTGAACATACCAAAGAACCTCGGCGAGGTCCCGGTCAAGCACGGCACCCCATGAATATTCAGAACATGTATCAGTGTATCATTTTCATAGAATGACTGAGAAACTGCCCATTAAAATTATGACGAGCCATTTACATTCCTGTGCAACAAAGGCATCGTAGGTCGGTACCATCGAAATAACACCTCCGTAGAACGTATGTATATGTAAGTTTCACTTCTCGAGGACCCATAACGTTTCCGTCGAGGCTCGATACCTTTTTTCCGAGACCGTTGAAAAAAACATGGCGTCCCATTAACAATAAGATCAAAACTAGCCGCGCGCCACAATGGGCGGCGAGCGCCAGCCTCCGACCGCTCCGAGATACTTCCACGAATTTCGCCCTTTAAAAAAAGATTCAACTCATCCTGGGCACGTGAGAGATGGCGAACTAGCATTCCTGGTGCGCGACCCGGCCGGCTCGCCCTCGCCCTCGCCGCGCCCTCGGTGCGCCATCGCGCGGGCGCCATCATCAATAATAGCATAACATCTACCCTCTCCCCCTCAACACATTTACCACAACGCAATTTATTCTCTAAACTACTATCACTCTTTTTTATTTTATTTTACTCTGTAAGGTGTTTTTTATATTCTGAGTTTTTGGCTTCTTTTCTTTGCTGATCCTGGTTATCGGACTAAAAAAGGATTTATTACGTTAAAAATCGAAATGTCCAAAAAGTATTGAATGTATTGTAATGTATTGAACGGTACTTGAAATAGTGACATACTATCATTTTAAATATTTAATCTGTTAACCAATGATCTAATATCGCCTAATTAAAAATATCGTAAGTGTTTTGTTATTTTGTCGGAAATTCCAGTTATAGGTATACTTGTTTGTACTAACGCGACAACTATTGCTTGCTTAGCAAATACAAAGTTAATAAAATGAAAACGGAAAAGCAACTGGATTCCGACGTCGTAATGTGATATACTTTTTACTAGCGACTTATAACGTCAATTGTTGCAAAAAATGTGCAATAACAGATATAACGATGGCACCGTGCGCCATTGTGCAATATATGGTTACATTGTTGTGGGTGAACAAAAACTGGGGACAATAATACAAAAGTAATAAGTCGATTCGGGACAACCATTAGTGTGCACCCCGCCTTGCTCCCACGCTCGATTGTCCTTCAGGGTGGTTCACGAAGTCACAAAGAAGTCCGTCGTCACATGTGCTTGAAAACAAATTCAACAGATAATAGAAACCAAACATTTTTATACGTCGAACACCGTCGAATTTCGTATTATTTTAAACGAGATCAATCCGTGACAAACCTTGATCATTAGATATGTACATATCGCAATCTTAATCTTAATAATATTATAAATGCGAATGTTTACATGGATGGATGGATGGATGTTTGTTAGAATTTGTCGCCTAATATGCTGCACACATTTTGGAACAACTCATAGGATACTAAGTTTTATTTTAATTCCGCGCGAACGGAGTCACGGGCGAGTGCTAGTATCTAAATATATTATCAATAAAACGCGACTAAACAAAAAAAACTTCCATTTTACATTGAAGTGTACGATAATCGTCGTCGCCTGACCCCCCGGGCTGTAGACTTGTTTATTTATATAACAAATCCTTGCGTCTAATGTTTTCAATCACCAGTAGATAAACTAAACAACTTGAATTAATGACACACCTTCTCGACCATCAGTAATCACTTGCCGATATTTGAATTCTTTTCTTTCGGGATATGAGACAACATAGTCCTCAAACTGTTCATTATTCAAAAGTTAATGGTTTCTTGAATGACGTAAAAAAACGTCACGCCAGGAATATTCAATACGTGTCCATTGCTGTTTTCTGTACGTTGTTAATAGAGACAAAGAGTTGTATATATATTTTGTTGTTGATAATATATTTTGATTACAGTTATTATATATTAATTTGAATTTTGATGTACCATAAGATTGATGAAACGTTATAAATTGCTATCATTGTCTGAATCACCGTGTTAAAACACCTAAAAATAATAACCTTAATAATTAACTTCTTAAAAAGAACAAAAACAAACTTTTATTATTGTATTGTTACCGAAGTTACGAAAACATACTAAATTTCAGCTCAATCGGTCCACAAGAACTGAAGTTTCTATGGTCACCTTCCAACCTCGTCAGACCAGCTCCATGGTACCATATTATTGTATTGTCATCCAAGTTATGTAGGTATACCAAGTTTCAGCTCAATCGGTCTATTGGAAGTGGTTCAAATATTCCTTGCAAGATTTGTAAATATACAAACATACATACAAAAGTGAAGTTATATAAAAGCTTGTAAAATTGACTTCAAATCGTTCAGACGAAGTTAAAAGTATTATTTTAAAAATGTACATTATGTTATTAATAACACTGTCCATGGATCTGATAACGATCCTACTGCATAAGGTTCCTTGATAAATGTAATATGATAATATTAAAATATTTCTAACCGCCCTGTAAAGTAAATATTCAAAGCATTAATTACATTAGTGATATATTAAGATGCATACACACTATCCGTCCACATTTACTAATGCCACGAATTCCAACCGACTAGGCAAACACTTGTCGCAGCCAGTGAAATTTATAACACAAATATACCTATAATAATATGTCGACAGCCGTCGGGAATGTTTTCTTTAAAATTTTATATTGTAGTGTGCGTGTGCGCACACGCATGTAGCTCGCAGGAGCATTCTTCCTAGTTATAGATTTACTGTAGATCATAATTCTTTTTAAACGACTTGTAATTTAATTATGTTTTCAAAACATGTGTCAGCATTTAATTGTTCTCAATTTAGATAGTTGTCATTTTATTTAAAAAATACTAATTAATATATGTGCATAAATAAATAGGAATCAGTGTTGCAATGCGCGAAATGTCAAATAAACACTAGTGAGCATAAAGGGTCGCTTAAGAAAGTTTGAATATCTCGAAAAATAAAAACGCTATCTAAGTTAAATAAATTGTGTGTGATAGTCAATTGAATAAGTATTTTATTTTTTAAGAATATTTAATTGTCTATCATGCACAATTTATTTCAGTTAGCTAGCGTCTACCAACATATTCGAAATTTATTTTTGCTCACGACTATATTATACAATGTTATATGAGCACATTGGCAGAATGTTATACAAAATGACCTTAGCTTAGATTAAGAATTTGCGTATTGTGAACTTGCTTGAACTTGAACTTGCTGTAAACAATTCGGACATTGTTTCTTTTATCACTTGTCAAGCTTGTTCCGAATCTACACATGGATTAGAAATGTACTTAGGACACAGTTATATTCTTATTATGGCCTATCAAACACTATCTGAATTCTAATTTATCGCATGCTATTTTTTATTATTACCATCACCACCACCATCAGCTCACTAAACGTCTCCAGTGAGCCTACCCCAAATTAGGGGCGACTAGGCCTTAGTCAACCATGCTGGCCCAATACGGGTTGGTTGACTTCACACACATCTTTGAATTTCTTCGCAGATATGTGCAGGTTGCATCACGATGTTTTCCTTCACCGTAAGAACGTCGGGTAAATGGATATATGTATGAAATTCGAAAATCGAAAGACACATGGCGGGATACGAACCAGGACCTGCAGATTGCAAGTCAACTGCTTAGCCCCTGAGCCACCGACGCTATTTTAATTATTGTGATAAAATTTTAGTTTGAATAGCATATGTGTTGCGCATCCTAGATTTTAATAATTACAGTTCTATTTGTACATAGACTACACACGCAGTATAAACAGTGTTTTAGCAATCTGTCTCTGATTTTATCGGACTTTCACATGTCGGAAACAAAGAGACTAAGCCACAATTTATTATTATATATAGAATTTATTATTATTATTATATATTTATTATTATAATATATAGAAATCCATGTCAAGCTCTAGTTTAATTCAATTGTATAACTTTCTGCATCTTCTAGTATTTCGCTGTAAATAGGAGGCTCCATAGAACTCGATATTATTACAGATTTATTTTTAAAGTACTGTTATAATAATTAAAAATGGATAAGAGAACAGTCGTAAAAAGAGTACTAGTTTAGACTTGTCATACAGGTATTGCATTTAAATAAAATTAAAAAGTTTACTAGAACAAATGCCAAAGTTGACGCTGTAACAACGGCCCAGTCTCATAGAACGGTGTGAATCCGGTGTTAACATGTTTGCTTTAGTTACAGTATCGTTATTATGATGGCATTCACAATGAAACTGATTGCTTATCGAAAATCACTGACCTTAGGACAAACTGACATGTGATAACTATGGGAATGTCTGCTTATGGGAACTGGCTGATTATTCATATCTTTGACATTCGTGGGTGTCGGTTCACTTTCGATTAATATTTATTTTTAATTTATATTCTGATATAACATATTTATCGCGTAATGTTCTTGGTAATTTTGCAATCTGACTGATTGAGAGAAAGAGATAATGTGTAGATAAAAAATGACAACATTTTGACAACGATATGCTCAGAGTTTATCAATTTATTGTTTTTAAAGCCGATATTGTGTTTATAATAAGATTTAGTCAACTAATTCAAGTTAAATCACCTAAAATTTTTATCCTCAAAACATAAATTTTTATATTATGTTACCTGGTAATTAATACGAAGGTTTTCCTTTGTCATTTCGTGTACTTCTTCTTTTGGAGCGAGCTACTAACGAAGGTTGGCGATCATCATTACAACTCGAACTTTGGACATAGCAACTCGAAATATAGAGCGCGTGCGTTTGTTGTACCATTGGCGTCGATTTTTTACTCTTTTAATTATTTAATACTGTTAATTCATCTCTACCGTTAATTATTCGAATCATCTAAAGAACCTAATCTCACTTCGTTTGATAATTAAAAGCGTGGGATAATACAATTATTAGAAATATTTATATTAAATAGAAATTATAACAATACAAGAAAAAAACAGTCAATGGAGTAAAATTGCGTGTGAAATGTTATAAGTTCGATTCCACTTATACGAGTTAATTAGCTACGTAAGTACGACAGTCATGCACTCCATACGGGTGGGGTGAAACATAATAGGGATAACCTTATCGTTTTCCGTTTTAAAGATTATACGTAACATAATAATCACATCATATAATACCCCATTCGACTCACTCCGACCCCCTAATATCCCTTGACGAACCAATTGTGCCAAAATTATGGCACGTGACCTTTATTTGCAATAAATACTTCGCCGTCATTATAACATTGGTCTTATTTATGACTTCAATTAAGTCATTTCATACGGCCGATGCGGGTTGCTTGATGAACGCACGCTATTTACAATGATTGCAAAATTGCATGTAATTTCACTAGTTAAAAACTTATTAAGCGGCATTTTATGATACTCTATTGCTATTGAATAAAACCGATAGATGGCAGGAAGGCTTGCGGTTACAGTATCCGTTCAATGTTCTGATAAGTGTTGTAATTATAATTATAATGTAAAGTTCTTTAATAAGGAAAACACTAAATAAATTATATTTGTAACCGAGTCATTTAGTTTACATACATATTGTATAGTCCATGGTATGGCTATTTAGGAAATTAAATGAATTTATTAAAAAAGGAGAAAAACATTGAAAGAATGTAATGTTACAGTTTCTTTTCTACAAAATTAAAAAAACACTAATTTTGAAAGCGAATAAAGAGAGCAGCGAAGTCATCTGATGGACAATGGGAGAGCGCCACCGCATCGAAATCCGAGCTAAAGCAATTCATTGACAAAGCATTATAAGATAATAGAGAACACAATAGGGCAAGATATCCGGCGCCAGCGCGTCGCAGCAAGTGCATAGCGGTGGCATTAACCTGCCCGACGAATTGTTGCGCTTCATACCTGTCCATTGTGGCCCAGGTACTTCACGCCCGCTCCTCATGAACGTGAGCAAACGGAAAGAACGCCACAGGAAGCGAAAAATATCACTTTAAAGCCAACAATGATCCGAGAACAACGCTCCGTTTCACGTCCGTACTTCATTGTACTAATTTTTAAACCAGTCCTATTATAATACATATTCTAGGAAATGTAAAATCATTTACACATCTTTTTCCAATGTTGGGAAGTACCCGAGGAATTCTGGTATTTATTTACGTGTCGAATGATTTTATCGGATAGTAACAACTCTTGTGGAATGTTTACAAAGAGAAGAGGTTTGGAGCTGTCTTTCTATTGGTACTTTTTGGTGTTAATTGTATAGAAAGTTATCCTTAATCAGGCTCGTTAACTATATGATTACATACTATGTACATTTCATGGATAGTCTTCACGTTTATGTTATTGCGTTGATGTTACTTAAAATAATGAATTAGTAATTTCTACAGATTTATTTAACAGTGCTAGAAGCCAGCAGCAATAACATCTGTACGAATACGTGCAACCACACAGAAGACAGTCGTGTTGCACGTGAAGTTGAGGTCTTGTCGCGTTTCGTCTGATGGGTTTGTGTGTCGGAAGCCTAATTTTTGTCCTCTCCCCTTTCCACACTATGATTGGATCATATATGGAAAGAATAGGGGACTCAAAGGAATAGTAAATATTCCTTTCTGTGCGTCTACTTGTCCTTCGATTAAAAGTGGGCAACGCATCCGCATTTGCTTATACCTATGGGCAACTGTCACTTCGCTATTTTGTTCAGAATTCAGGTGGCCGCTTGTTCATTTTTCACTTTATAGCATAAGAAAAATAATTGTTTACTTATGTAAACGTGAAACTGTAACTTGTCTTTACAAAGGCCTCATGTTTAAGTCTATCGTATTCGCTTCAGTTAGTGTACCTATTTCAGTGGCATCTAATATTTGAAACGTACATACTTTATGCACCTCCCTATAAATACCGGAAACTACTCCTGCTAACTCATGCTCTGTAAACAATTATTTACGTGCAAGGAGGAACAAATGTTAAAACAATACATTAAAGTGGAGTATTTCGTGAATAATGAATTGGCGTCTTTTGTTTTAGAAACAACAACTACAAAGAATTCTTCAAAATCTGTGACGGTATAATAAAATAGAATCGCCCTTTTGCGTAACACAATGTATGCGCCATGTGGTTCTGTCTGTGGGGTAGCGGGTTCGAGGCCCGCACATGTGTCTTTACGCATTCATTCACTTGTGCTATTAATGGGTCCATTCAGCGATATTGTCTTGCACATGCTCCGGAAACTGCATGCCCCCTCCCCCGTCTTTCGTCCCCTTCTCAACGCGACAAATTAGCAGAAACGATTATAATAAACTCCGCTCCGCCGATACTTGTTTATTTTAAACCCTAGTCTTCCCTTTTTCTTATGCAGCCGTTTGATACAAATGTAACGGTTGTCTCAATGGACGTACGGACTGCTTCATTTGAAATTCATATTGTCCCTTTGTTACTTAATGTATGTTTAAACAAAACAAAAAGGTTCCTTTAGGAGTTTTTGATATTAAAATCACATTGTAACTGCGTGATATTCAAAAAATAAAAACTTTTTAGTATGGATTGTATTCAATCCCAATTCTTTCATGATGACGTCATAATTTTGTATAATATAAAAGTACAATATCCCACACATTTCACTTAAATAGATAAAGTTCATATACAATTTGTCCATTCACTCTTTGATTGTATTTTTTCACATTAAAAAAAAAATTACATTCCAGTTTTAGTCTTGTATTTTTTTCGTTCAACCTGGTTTTTATTCTTTTTATACTTTAAATACAGGGTACAAAAATAGAGACAAAATCCATTACAATCACTTAAGTAACATTATTTTCTTTACACGTACATAATATTTATAATTTTATGGAATTTACGAGACTGCTACGAATCTCGTAGCAAATTCTGCGTAGCACTTGCTACGAATTAAAAGACTCGTCATCTGCAGCAAAAATTAACACGGTTTGTTACTCTCCGAATTTCTAAGACATGTCTTTTACTTTTTAAGTCCTATGTAATTTCTTATACAATGTGTGTCAATAGATTATAAAGTATGTATAAAAAATCTTTTATCCATTAAAATTATTGTTGTGAAGAGCAATAAATGTTGGGAGGCACACACACTCGGTTACAGGTTACATAAATGGAAAAATCAAATCGTGTGAAATTCTTGTCCAGTATCATTTCTATCTCGGTCCCATAAATTCCTGCTTAGGATCGTCTGGTTTGGGATAACCACCCATTGCGCGTCTTTCAGGCGACCGACGCCGCGCCGAGTAACTGATAATTGACTCGTCCGACGACTCCGCGTCCGGCCACCCCCTTCCATAAATATTTCCCGATCAAATTATTATGCGTTCGAAAAAAATGCCACAGGTTCGATTCTTGGAATCATCGCGCCGGGGCGGTTACATTCAAAGTGTTAGGCTGAGACGGCGCTAGGCTAACATGCCGCGAGCGAGCGGGACACGCGCTCAATGGAATCACGTCCAGTACGGTCGCGGGCCTTGCTGTGAGAATTACATGGAATGGATTTATTTATTGATCTACGTTATTCCGTTATTGTGAACGATTGGATAAGTAAAGTTAAATATTGACCACAACAAGAACGAAACAAAGGAAAAGAAGAAATACTTGTTACATACACGTAGGTAATGTTTATAACCTTAGATTAAAAATAGACTATTTGTAAACATTTGGTCAGAGAACAATCACAGTGTACCAGATAGTAAGTAAGCCAACGACGGACACTGTTTTCTAATGTTTTATATTTCCCTTTCCAGACCAGTATTGCTTTAGCTACCATCAAACTTGGTGTTTCTATATCTAAGTTAAGCTAACTTAACTTATAAAGTAATCTACAGGTTGCTTTAATTAAAATAAATTGAAAAATGTGACAAGAATTTTTCCCTCAACATTCTTTTTTATTTTGTTATCGTTACACTTTTTCTCAACATCATATTATACGGCGTACGTATTATAAAAAGTAAAGATAATGACGAACAACAAGTTTTTAATATGGTCTCTGCGTCTAAAGAACAATATATCTATGAAAGCTAAAAAATGCACTTTATAAATAACAATCCAAAAACATCAAGACATGTCCATACAAAATCCATGTAGGTGAGATGATTGTGAAGAGTTAGAGATTCCAAACTGTATTATAGTTTATCTCATTAAATTAATCAGTATAAATATTGTCGGCATGTGTTGGGGCAATCGAAACTGACGTCAATGTATACATATAACGCTGTGACGGCCGGACTAATTGCGCTGGCCCTGAACCCGCGCCTTTCAATTCTGCTGTTTTGATTATCATAAGTGTGCATCAATCCTATACAATTGATTAGTAATAATGACATATGAACTTTATTATGCAATTAAAATCCAAAGAACTGAAAATTAATTAAGCAAATATTAGAAAAACTATTTACAGATAAACATTGCTCAATATTTTTGTTTTCAGAGATCACTGTTTAGTACCTACAATAGTTGTGTTTTCTTTTCTTTATTTATTCTGTTAATCTGTCAAATTGTCACAATGGCGATAACAACAACCAAATAGGTTTTTCCCATGATATTAGACGTAATTAGTAAGTTAGTTACGTAACAATTTAGTAACAAAGGCCGTTAAAAGACCGTAGACCGAAAGTAGGAACAATCAATTTTCAGAGAAGGCGTAAAGTGCAGACACATCGACGTATACGCATTCCTAAATGCTGCATTAGGACGGAGTAAGCTTCTTTTCAATAATACAAATTCTAATTCTTTTATCTGCAACCACTAGAGAATCGAAATCCAAAAATGTTAAATAGATATCTTGGAGGGAAATCTGCTTTCTTGGGGGAAGACAGGGTTATGTGGGGTTTTTGACTAAATAAAACCTCCTCGGTGGCTATCCTCGAGCGCAATAGAAGGTTCTGCAATATCCGAGGAAGGCACCGGAACTCCCGGTATACTTGTTACTACTTGCTTTACTTAATAGTCCACGCTAAGTCATCGTTTTCCCAGGACCATTTTGGTGGACGACTAGGACCCCCACCCTAATCGCCAATAGTCTCAAGGGTCCCTTGGACCGCTACAGCGACGGAAGGTACTAACGGCCAGAGCGACCCAAAGCCCGACGCCCCGAGCCATTCTGTGTCTAGGTTTTATTTTTTGTCGTTTTTGTATGGTAATAAATGTTCTTTTCTTTCTTTCTTTCTTTCCATTAGTCTCCGAACAGACCTCTCCCGCTGTCCCATAGACCTAGCTTAGATCATCGGCTGGTGAGGACTTTAAAATATAGCCCGTGTTACTTAGTAATAATGTAATATTCTAATGGCTGGCTGGTAAAGTATTTTTGAGCATATTACTGGTTTTAGTTACAAAAAATACACAAACCTTTCCCCTTCAAAATATTAGTGTACCTAGATATAGACGATCATATCAATATGAGTTACCTTAAAGGTATTTATCAATAGTCTAATTCCATACCATCCAATCTCGTTTTTTCCATGATTTTTAACCGATGTTTATGTAGAGACAAAGCGCCTATTGCGTTAAAATTTTTGTGGATTTCTGTCTTTTTTCCACCATTTCGGGTCGTGAGAATACGTCGCGTGCAGTCGACGGGTTTTATATAACCTAACGGTATTATCTTAGGCATAGAGCGATATTAATAGAACATTTTATGACGAAAACCCTTTCAAAAACAAATAGGGGATAGATAAGGTTATAAAATAGTTCTTAATCATGTCTTACATTCTTTTGGTTTACGAAAACTTCGTCATAATAGTAATGACGAACGCTCTCCAACTATGTTCATGTAAAACTAATGCAATTAAGTCTACCAATGATCAAAGTTTCGATTGAAAATGATTAATTCTTAGAGCAGGTAAGTTGGTACTGTAGACACACGATGGAATGTAGACAAGGGAAAAATGGATCCAGGTATTTAGTTTTGTTGTCAGTTCCCAGGGGAGATATCTAATCAGAGGTTTACACGTCATTACGATTCGTCTGGATGTCCTGGGCCGCCTCTCACGCGCTTTACCGACTAAATTAAATATTTATTAAAATAGAGGAACGGCTTCCTCCAGATAAGAAACTTCTCACGAGCGTGGGTGTCTGTCTAGCTTCGGGCTTCGGCTTTCGGGACAACGCAATATATTTATTTTAATAACATAGAATCTAATAACAACTTTAATAATCGATCTTATTTCACAGATCGGCTCTTGAACATCACATTTCTTTATTTACGTCCCGTCTCTGTTCCCATTTCCATTATAATTTGTGGTGAATACAATAAAAAAGTCAAAACATATCAAAGGGCGCCGCGCCAGAAACGAGCACCCACGAATGCCCACAGTTTACTTTAAAAAAACGACACTCGGCCCACTGCATAGTCTAAAGCCAAACATATTAGGTGATTATTTTACGGCACATGTTTCACTTAATCCGTCTTACTTAATTTATTTGTAGTGTAAATGCTAGATGGTGGTTATATTTAATGTTGTTTAAATGGCGGCGCTCGGGACACCCCGGAGGGTGGTCGTCTGCGGCGACGGCGAGCTATGCGCACTGTCAACACGCGGCCTCCGGTACACAGTTTTTTGTGCAGCACATGTGCGCCCTTGCCCCCGCACCCGCCCCCCTACTCTCCGCGCCTCCCAGGCCACAGCTCCCCACAAATATTTATCTTCTATTCTAAAAAACTTAGAATCGCCAGCATCTCGAACAATACTGCTTGTAAACGCCGTCACCGAAACGAAGTGTGCTTATTATTTCTAAATATTTTTTCTATGTTTCAACAAACCTCTTTGGATAAACTTTCTACTACCTCTACTGTGATAGTCTGAATTTCGTCTACTTGGTCCTGCATCATCTTGTGTGTATAATTAGATAGGATAAGATGGATAAAAGGTCGCAAAGAACCTCGTTCCATTTAATTTTATTCGCATTGTTAACATTCCGTCTTTCACTTTTGTTTCTGCGTCTAATCTGATAGATTATAACTTACGAGCATTTTATCAGTCGTTTATGTAGAGGTATGTTATCATAATACTTTGCCTGTCAAACCCTTCTAAATAAATTAGTACCGCCTGATGACTGTGCTAAGCAGCGCTGGACAGTAAAAATAAACCAAATAACGGCGCAATCCATTAATTGACTGGACTTGCTGCTGTACGAAAAAAATCTATCAGATAAAGTGGGTAAGTGTTTACGGTTTCTCACGAGCCTCGCCCAACCCTCAATGGCGCCTCGCTGATTGATAGTAGCTAAGCCGACCTTCGCACCTTTACCGCTTTAATTCAATATCACCTTTATATCTTTCTGGTAAGGTTCGTTATTGAAGCATCACTTTTATGTTATTACATTCAAATTGACAACAATATTTGACAGGGAATATTCAACTTAATTCAGTAGTGATAAAGTTTGATATCGAGTGAAGAGATAAATATTTAAATCTCATTCAAGGAATTCTGCACCCTCATAGCTTGTACCTGTCTGCGGCCACCTCCAAAGGAATCGACAAAAAATGTTATGTTAATGTCTTATATCAGAATGTTATTCATTGTTGCTATAATAGCGTTGTTATCAATTGGTTAACATTCTCTTGTTCAGTCGGCATCGACTCACTGATGTACCTTATTCAAATGTTAATTGGTATTTATGAAAAAAACACTTTCATGCTTGTCACTTCGACCCCATAATGCGGCGAACGATCTGTGAAATCAACGAAATGTAGCTCAAGTTCACGCTCAGTTATTGACTACTTAAGTAGTGGAATTCATACCAATGTCTAAAATAAAACTACACAACACTGGTCTGCATACCAGCATCAGTATTATTCTTATTTTCAAGCTCTTACCTTCTAGTTGCCACAAAAAAGTTGGTTATTTGATCCGTGACTTTTTTAATTTAATTAATTTTGCCGCCGCACAGCCGTTGAGTATTTATCTCGTAATTAAAATTAAAACCTTATTGGATATACTGAAGTGACAAGCTGTCGAAAGGAGGTCCAATTAGATATTTAATAACCGAAAATATTGTATAGTAATTTAAACATGTGGTATTTTTATTGGTCTGGTATTAGAGTTGGCAACCCAAACAGGGCGAGCGCGGCCTGCACGGCCTGGGCGTCCTCTCTGTAATCCCATAGCCGGTGTCGATTTACGGCGCCTCTCGCAATTATCATATTCCACCTAAACACATAATATTGTGCACGCAATTTTAAAAATAACTCGCGTCCGGTCGACCTCAATCGAGTTTGATTTATGTTGAGCTCGGTACATATGCACCAACATTGTGTCCACAAAACGGTATAAACGCTCCAAAAAATCGTTAAAAAAATATTAAAGTATTCCTTAGTAAAGACACCGTATTTTAAAATCTAACCGAATTGCCTTAAGTTTTTGGCACGATAGAGCCGATAACTTGACAGAAAATGGAGTAAAGTTGTAACAGTCTATAAGTAAGAGAAACTTTCGTCTTTATCGCTATTCATGAGTGAGAGACATGAAAAATAATATATAATTTGTTTGTATCTATCTATACATATAATAAAATTGGAGTGTCTGTTGTTGCACGTGTTAAAACTATTATGTAAAATAATGATATAAATTAAATGGACGTAAAAATAAGTTATAAAATAAAACATTGCTCTCTCATTGGCCACATAGCGCCAGAGCCGCAACATACTACCCGGGGTTGAAGGTTGAACATCAACATTTATTAGATGTCCTGGTAAGTCGATGACACTGGCTTCGCAGCCGCCTTATGCCGAGACCAGTTCCATCGATGATAGATACGGCCTCGCAGGCGCCTTGGGCCGACGCCAATGCCGACGTGTCCTGCAATGTTGATTCTGGACACGTAACCCCAGGGCCACAACATCCTCCCCTGGGATGAAGGTAACTTCAACACTTATCAGATGTCCTGGTATGTCGATGAAACTGGCTTCGCAGGCGCCTTATGCCGACGCCAATGCCGAGACCAGTTCCCTCGATGCTGTACACGGATTCGCAGACGCCATATGTCGACGTCAATGCCGATCCGAGTACGTTTGATGCACTGCTGGTTTCGTGTATAGATTTCGCAGCCGCTTGACGACGGCAATGCCGATTTCCATTCTACGCCGGGTGAAGGACCATTTTGTTACACTAATAAAACTTTAAGATGCCACAACCATAAAATAAAATACAAAAAACAACTTTGATGTAAAAAGATAAATTAAAAGACGTCAAAAATATGTTAAAAATAAAACAATCCAAGAAGGTTTGCTGCGTACTGGCCACATAGCGCCAGAGCCGCAACACTGTAATATTGAAATAACCGTTTTTTTCTCCATGTACATAAATATTTATACGGTACATACACCAAAATAGCATTTTTTATAATTTTTGTCTGTCTGTCTTTCTTTCCGTCTGTCTGTTTGTTCCAGCTAATATCTGAAATGGCTGGACCGATTTTGACGGGACTTTTATTGGCAGGTAGCTGATGTAATAAGGAGTAACTTAAAGTATGTGTATTTTAGAAAAAAATCGTTTATTTTAGAAAAAGAACGCGCGGACGGAGTCGCTGGCGACAGCTGGTATAAAATAAAGTACGGAATATAATAAGCGACGATTTAATCATAGTTTAATTTTGCTAGCACGAATAACAATCAATAGACATCGTATGATGCGCGATAACGGATATAATTCATCTCAATAGCGGAGCAGTGCGTTTGCGATTGTGTTTCGCAGTAACGGTTATAGAGATGTACCTATGTCAGTATGTAGTAGTATGTATGTATGTGCACTAGGACCATTCGGTTCACCACTAGGGTAACCACATGATGTTTTATTTAGAAGATATTTCATTACATCCAAATTTTACTAAATGTCAAACTTGCGACACGTAAAATAATTAAAAGTATTAAGAAAACAAAGTAAAAGAATCATCTTATTTAGTATTACTGTAATACAGTAATTCTCCCTATAACGTGGTAGATTGGTTCCGCGTTGTAGAGGTAATCCCGTTCTTAACGAC
>JAAOEG020000028.1:3123650-3137904 GCA_011763625.2 Papilio bianor | reverse complement strand
GATGGATCACAGGCTTGCGCCTCTCATGGTCAAACAGCTGATTTTCCTGCTGTTTTATCGTTTGGGACACGTAGTATGTATATACATACATACATATATGTATGCGCCGCCGCCACCGAGCGCCGATAACTGCGTGTCGGAATACAGGCTCCTTAATTACCTCAACTAAATACATGCGATTTTTATGTTACATTTAATTAAGCATTGTTTTTACATGTATTCATTTTAAACGAGTAATCCATAAGCGGAGTTCGCGTTTTAAATACATACTTCGTTTGCGATGATAGCGGCTTTGTACGTTTTTTATCATTTTCATTTTTCGTAACTGTAAAGAATAAATACTTACTATTAAAATATGAGTTATTGTTCAAAATTATTGAAGTTTTCATCATATTTAATAGAAAAGTTAACCAAATATATTACACCGACAAAAGCGTACCAAAGCAAAATATGGATTAGTAATTTTCATTTAAAAACTTCAGTGGGTTTTGGGTTCATGGTATATAGTAATAAGCAATTTGCCTGTAAAGTACTGTGAGTTTGGTGATTCGATTATTTTATTTGGTATCTTCCTCTTATTAATTTAAAATACCTTCATATTTATATCGAATTCCATTCGAAGTTTAGTTGAAGGTGACACGAGGCCAAAACGAATCGATTTTAGGTGTTACAATGTTATTCTCGCTTCGTTTTATTTCGCTGCCAATTATCTTAACGTGCAACTTGAGACGTCCAGCCCCAAATTGGTTGACGTCGGGGCCGTTTTTATGAGTATGTGCGTAGGTATAATGGTTTTGGCGAAGCGAGCCCGTGAGAAATGTACCGGGAGAGTGGCGGCGGGGCTCGGAGGGGCCCGGGCGGATGCCGGTTCCTTTGAGGCGCGCTCTCCAGACGAGCGACAACCTCCGCCGAGGAGAAAGGACTTGTTAGCTTGAGGCTTGCCGGATATTGCAGCGGGTACTGCGCACAGCGCTCTGCCCTCGTATGCACCGCGCTTCACATTTAACTGTCTGCCGCTATAACGGAATTTCCTTACGCCAAAGATGTCGATACCCATTATTCACTATTAAAACGTCTTCTTTCCTTGTTAGATTTTAATTTATAACGCTAGGTATTATATGATAACATATCTTAAATTTACAAATGCATAAGTTATTTCATATAATAAATTAATTTTGTTAACTGCAAAATTAACTTAAAAACTCAGTATGTGAACGTAATATAGTCGTAAGCTTTAATATAACTCAACAATGGAACATTTTAATGCAATAATGTGATAAGTACACATCAATTTTACGGCCGCGGCTACAAAACTAGCTAACCTATGTACACAAGTATGACCCGGTTTCGAACTGATATCGCTGAGCAAAATGCTCGTTTGTTATTTAAATCGTAGCACGTTGGTGCCTCGCCTCGGTACATTGCATTGCTTGCGTTGTAACCACAACATTATTGTGCAATTATAGCTTTGACACACATCATTAGCTGGAACGAGTACATTGCTACTTTTGATGAAAGCGAAAAGTAATAAAAATAAAAAGTATAGGTATCAGGGTAAATGTATGTTCTTATCATTATCCAGATCACTTCTACAACCATAACTAATCTGTATACCTTGTGGTAAGGGTAAGAAATCTACCTAAGCTTGATCAATGACACTATGGTTTTTATTTGATTTGTGTGCTTGTATTTGTTGCAGATTATGAATTCACACTGTACTCGGCGAGCACGCTGGCGTGTTGCAGCATAGCGGCGGCCCTGCGCGGCCTCTGCATGGACGGCCATCTGCCGCGCCTACGCGACCTCACCGGCATCGACTTGGTGAGTTCAAATGTACCCTTACATACTATTTGCCTTTGTAAAATACTTTTGTATTTTATTTTTATTATTATCAAGCTTTGTATCATTAATGAATTTTAATCTACAGGACTGCCTTCAGACATGCCTCGAGCAGATAGAGGAGATGGTACAGGTGATGATAGAGGAACGCGTCGCGACGGCCCCAAACGGGCAGGCGCGCGCGGCGGCGGGGGGCTGGACGCCGCCGCCCGCGCAGCCCAAGGCGCACAACAGCGCCGCCACACCCACTGACGTGCGCGACGTGCACTTCTAGCGCGCCAGCCGCACGCGCACGCGCACGCCCAGCTGCACAACGTGCGCCACGTGCACTCTAAGCATCCCCACCATTGCCGCCGCCAGCAGCCGGTGCATGGAACTATCGCTTTAATTACCATGTGTATAAGTACGAGAATACTTTAAACTACAATGATTAGTTGCAACGGTGAATCCGTGATCGAGGACTGATATAAAGACTGACGATTACATGTGTCTAACATAGGTACCTTTTTGAGTGTTAATTGTAAGTCCTATTCGGTTGATAGTTTAAGCCCCGCGTGCTACTTCAGTTATCTTTCTGTGCCGAGTCGCGTCGCCGGACCTGGTGACCGGGACCAGGACCAGGCGCCTGAGCTCTGACCAGGTCCTACTCTGGATGTGGTACCGCTTTGCATACACCTTACATTTCTAAGTAACATGCTTTGTTAAATTACAATCTACCTCTTAATGTTTAAGATCATCAATATTGTTCTATGAAAGCACATTCAATGAAAGAAATAGTTATTATAAATTTAGGAGTAAGGCAGATGTTTATGTGGGACCAAAGGGAAAATTTATCGAGTTGAACAAAGAACGATGCAATCAAATTCCAGAAAACTATAATTATTACAAAATTAATGAGAAATCCCAGTTCGAAAGAACAAGCATTTAAGAAATAGTTGATCGAATGTTAAATATACTAATGAACTTTATTTAGTTGATTTCTTTTACTATAAGTAGAAATGTCCTGTTTTTTTTTTCTTATAACAAAGTAAAGAAGTAAGTAAATTATCTGTAAAATATGTTAAAATATAAATATAATACCATCTGACTTTATATATGTCGATCGACTTCAACTAACATCGGGGGAAGGCAATAAAATACGCTTTTATTTTGTAAAAATAAAACATATGTTCATCTTTTATATATTATAGTAAATATGTATAAAAAAATTTCTACTTATTCCAGTTACATAAAGAAACGTCGTTCACGTATACACGTAAAAATAGTTATCGATTTGTTTTTACGAAGGGCTGTATATTTTGTATGTATTGTGGGCACCGGCACTGCCATTGTTCCTTTGCACGTTACGTTCAATGAAACTATTTAGTTATTAGTTACATTTATTGTGATAGATATAAAGTTGATTTAATTTCGAATCGTAGTCACTTCAAGTCATAATATGTAACTTAGGGGTCCTATTGCGTTTGATTTTGTTATAATAGAATGGAAGCGAAGGAAAATGTGATTTACGCATCATGGTTAAGATATTAGGTTAACAGTTAGTTGTTTATAGTTTATTTGTTCCTATGCTAACAACCGCTGGAAATAAACAATAGTTGAATTTTCATTGACCGGCAAGTAACTTGTTAAATAATATTTTTGACAAATTACAATGATATTAACATAACTGACTGATGGGATGCGAGAGGTTATCTTGCTGTCTCGCTACATTTGACTGTTACAAGATATTCGCCGGAAATGTACTGAGCTGTACTTAAGAATTACAATATCAATAGAACCGTTTTATATACTATGTGATATCTATTGGTTTATATTATGTATCGCAAGATGCGCAGATTTAAGTACTTTAGATATTAACTATATTAATATTAATTTTATTTTTTGTAAGATCTTTATGTCCGTTTATAATAAACGTGTGGTGTTAAGAATTATGTCAAATGTCTTCCATTGATATATATAGAATTGGGAAGTCGACAAAATATGTCTTGTCGAGTTATGTAACCCAAGTTCATAAAATGGTAAATGTAAATATATACATAGAATAAATGTAAATATAAAAATGTCTTATGCTCTAAGCATTCGGTGCCATAAGTTATTTTATAGTAAAAGTATTTTGTATGTTTAAAAGATAGAAGATATATGACACGTACCATATCTCAAATACTATACAGTAAATGTTAGATCGTTTGATCAAAACATAACTTATAAGAAATTCGGTTGTGGTTATACCTTATATAAGGAAATTCAAAATTGACAGTAAAATAGACATTAAATAAATATTTCTTTATATAAAACTATGTGGGAAAATATACGCATTACGAAATAAGAGTTACTACGTATGTTATTGCTTATTTGGCTTTTGGACTGGCTTTTTGGTATAGTTTAGGATATTAGATATTATTGTTAAAGTATAGATTAAATGTTTAATGTATGCGACAGACAGAAATTTTGATTTAATGTAAATATAGTTAGCGGAGAGTTCTCTGCAAAGAAGTGATCTTTTTCTTTTGGGACGCGAACGCCCTTATGTTATGTAAGAAGCTAAATTCTAAAGAAATAAAGCGCGAACTTGCGTTACTTTGATTTTATATGTGATTATTATGTTTAAGTTACTATTTGTATTATCCGTTACGAGATGTAGATATTTAAAAAAAATAATAAAAACCTCAAAAATTATTATTGATTTTAATATTGTATATCCACACCCCTACATACAAATAAAAGATGAATCAACATAATGACAACTACGTTATTTAAAAAATGATCGAGTCTGTGCCGATAATTATGAAAGTGATTTTGTGAGTGAAGATTTAAAAAATGAGTATCAGTTATTTCACTAAATTAGATAAAATAAATATATAAACCAAAAAATCAAAACTTGTCTGCAATCTCTTGGATACAAATTCAATGGGTGAGATTCTTGAAAATGTACCTTATAAAATTTCTTTAGACGATTCTAAATTCCACCTTTTGGATCTTTCATCAAAAAGAGGATGAACAATAAACGTACAGAAATATTAATTTAGTTCCATTATACACCCATACATACCATCGGTAGACCAGTAAGGGAAGAAAAACACCTCCAACTTTTCAGGATCATTTTCGAAATTATAACTCGAAATGATAAAAATGGATTATTTTTAAAATTACTAAATGTACATGAATTATTTAAAAAAAGTAATTTTTTCAGTTCTTTAGTACTCTGTCATTTACAGGCGTTGTTTATTGTGTAAATGGTTTAAGTCAATTTAAAAACAACATTTTTGTGAACAAATTTACCCATTATTTCGTATTAATAAATTTCCATTAATCATAACTAAAAAAATCATAAATTAAAAAATCGCATAATGATTTTATTTAATTTATTTTAATTTTAATTAATTTATTTTATATATATATATATATATGTATATATATATATATATATATATATATATATATATATACATATATATATATGTTTAATGTATTATATATATATAATACATTAAATAACTCGAAACAAGAAATATGACCATTTTTATAATCATGGACAGATAAGAACATTCAGTTAACTGTGGGTTTTTTGCTGAAAAACACAAAACCACAGTTATCTGGTTTTACGCAAAAACGAGAGGATCACAGTTCTATCAAAAATTATGTTTCGAGTTCAATGGATTAATGCCACATACTGTATCACTCTATAATACATTCTGGCAATAAATATCAAAACATCTCATTGGTTAACGTTTATTGGAAAAAAAAACAAAATTTACAATTTTGGAACATTCGACACACATTTGTGTGTCGCCTTTATATACATTTATTACATTGCATTAATTATTTGAAAATTAATATACAATACACAGCAAAAAGGCACAATTTAAAATCATGTTAATTTAACATATATCCTTATAATTATAGACTTTGGAATAATACGGATTAATTAGTATTTCTCATATCAAATGGAAGCCATTTGTGTTTATAAGAAGCGGTATAATCTGGTTAATTTTGTATGTGACCTTGTTGTGCGTCAAAACTATTTGCGGAACAAAGTTACTGTGATCAATAGCAAAATAATACATTTTTGGTTATGGAAGAAAATTATAAGTACGAATATCAAATTAGAAAGCTAAATAGCATTATGTGACAGTTGTAGATAAGTAATACTGAATAATATGTCATATTGTCATTGCACTGATTCTCTTTTTAAAAAGTGAAACAATAGATTTTAATACCAGTGTTTCGGTATTGGAAATTCACTGTCCCAAAAAAATATTAAAGTCGTGTAACTTTTTCAAATATCTATCACCCCTAGACAATGTGTACTCGTTCCAAACGATTCCATAACGAAGTTTAAAAATTTTCCAGGTACCTGGGCTCTGAGCCCGACTGCAACATTTGATTAGCTATATCACTAATAGAATCGACAAAATGTGTCAAAATGCGTAGGAAAATTAAGTGACAATCGTGTAACATATCGAAAGACTTTGTCAGTTCCACAGATTTTTTAAATTTGTCATGGAATCGATTCGGAGCGAATGTACTTTGTCTAGGGGAGAAAAAGATCGTGGGAGTCGCTACGAAAAATACAATATTAGTTATAGCGAGGCGTAAGGGGATGCGGGAAGAGGGAACTGCGTAACACACAGCTCAAAGTTAGCCGCCAAGATATTTAATGCGACTTATACAAGCTTTTTAGTCAATAATGCATCTGTATTGACTGTCGTAACCGTGAACTATCGTTACCTTTGACATAACCGAGTTTACCGCATATCATCGAGATTTCATTAGTTTTATTCATTCATGTCATTTTCAAAGACAGGTTTTAAATAAAGGAATTGTAAAATCTACAAGATTTTCGCAAGATTAGGAATGATATCGTATTTTAGTCGTTCGTTCGTGTGCACCGAATTATTAAAATAAAATGGCATATATGAATTCCAAACGTTACCTAAATCTACTGCTAACATTACTGCCACTAAAACAAACATTACTTAAGTAAAGGATTTAAAAAAAATTAAATGCTTCAAATTCCCCAACGCATACGTTTTAAATGACTTCCTTTTGAAAAATACAGACAATTTTTAATATTTTTAAAACTGTCCATGTAATAATAAAAATTACATCACCGTAAAAAGTGAAGACAAAATAATTGGGTAAATAAAAACATAAATAAATTAATAACAAATACAAAAAAATATAGTGAACTTAATTCGTTTTCGGTGCACTATGAATGGCAAGTGAAGTGCGATTGGAGACAAATGTTTGCCAAACATGAGTCCAACCGTAAAGTGGTGATAAAATATATTTAACAACTATACACAATCTACATGTTGACTTTTGTTAGTAGGCGGGCTGTGTGGCTCACATGTGCACTACTTTGGGCGTGCTCTTCCCTCGCAGCCAGTTCAAAAGCACCGTCGATGTGCTCTGAGAGTCCCGAGCTGGAATTAAAACAAATATGTAAAAAAAATTGTAAGTACCCTACATTTTGCGTTACATTTAGTGGGATTGACACAACACTTATAGAGTAAGTGAGGTTGCTCGTACACAGAGTGTGATGCGCTTGTGTGAGCTCTTCGAGTGCCTCCGGTGGCAGGTTGGCGACGTCTCTGCGCAGCAGCCGCATGCCGAGCTGCCGCTGCTCGCTGTCCTGCCGCAGCGTCACATCGCGGCTGTGCTTCACGCTGCGCAGCTCAGACAATCTGCGCACGACACAACGCTTTAAACATCCACCATTCAAACAATTTTATCCGTAGTTAACCCCTATTTACTCACTTCGCTTGTAGTTTTGGTTTCTCTCCATCGTAGTCACTAATGCTACTACTTCGAGAAGTATGGGGGCGATGTGTATCTACGATCCGTTGCTCCTTCTCAATAGTTAAGGTAGGTAACTCTGTAATGGAGTCTTGTAAGCTAGTAGATACGCCATCCGTCGCTTTAGACTTTGCCTTCAAGTCCTCCAATGCTCGCAAGCTATCGGACAGTCGCAATTGTAGCGTATCTCTCTCCTCCAGCAACTGCGTCAACTCCATCGTCAATTCCTCGCAGCGGACGTCCCTCTGATGTAACATGTACAACGCTATGTCCAATTCGGCCCTGGGCACGGCGTCCAACAGGTCTTTGTTATATGGTCTACTTGTTTTATCACTCTCTTCGGTTTGTTTTGTATCCGTAGCGAATGTTACGTGCTTCTCGATTTTGCTACTTGAAGATCGCATGATGTCCTGCATGTTAGATATTTCATCTTTCAACGATACTATTTCTAGCTCCTGATTCTCCAAGACCTCCTGCATCTCTGCAGACTTCGTTGCATGTTCTTGTAAAAGTACATTCAAATCATATACCTGCTTATTCAAATTAGTACACTCTATTATCTTTGTATTTAAAGCTTCTGCCAGATTATGTTTATCATCTTCTAACTGCTTTTGCATATTTTCATGTCGTTCATTATTTTCGTGCATTTTTAATCTAATAACGGCCAACTCCGCTTCTTTTTCGTAAGTCAAATCCTCAATTTTCTTTTCATATTCAAACAGATGCTCCCTTACATTCTCAAATTCTTCATTGCGCTGTGATAAAGCAATATTATAGTCGTGGGATTTTTGATGAATTTCAGTTTCTTTTATTTGCAACTCTCTTCCCAACTCCTGGATTTTCACATCAAATGTAGATCGTAACTCAAGTAACTCTTGATTCAAACTTTCATTGATATTTTTCATTGCAGATATTTCTGCCTCTAGGTTTTTGATTGTACTCTCGAACTCCACTGATTTTTTGTCATTAACTTGCGTTAATTCCTTAATAGTTTTTTCATAATCCTCTTGTTGAACGAGCATCTTGTTTTCGAGAATTAATTTTTCGTCTTCGGTTTCAGACCGAAGCATATCCAACTGATGAATGACGTCTGCGTATTTATTTTGCAAACTAGTTAAGTGCTCACTTTTCTCTTGTAGCTTGCTTTGTAACGAATTGAGTTGTTCCATAGCAATAAGGTTGTTTGTTTCATCTTGCGTAGACGACTGGACGTTATCCAGCAATTGCTCATATTTTGATTCGGCTGCACTAAGCTGAGTTCGAAGCTCGTGTTCGATCCTTTGGAATTCGTTTTCCCTTTGTGCCAGGTGCTGCTTCCATAACTCCGCTATTTCGTATCCACGTTGATCGACTGCGCTGGACACAGATGAACGTAGCTCAGCAACTGTCGACAGCAATTGATCATTTTCAGTGTTAAGATGTTTCATTTTGAAATTTAACTCCTCAGTTTGTTTTTCATAATCTTGTACGTTTTGCTTGAACTCCAAATTTTCATTTTCTAATTGCGATATTTTTTGTTTGGCATTTTCTAAATTATTGCACATTTCATTGCACTTTACTTCCATAAAACTCAATTTTTCAGACATAGCAAATGCTTCTGATGCATTTTTCATACTCGAACCTTCTTCTGTTTTTAACAACAATTCAGATTTAAGTGTTTCAAGTTCAAATGCTAAGGAATTTATTGTTTTATCTGCTTCGGTCTTCAATGTAGTGACTGCAGAAAGTTCTTCCTCAATAGACGATATTTTAGTAATAAACTCTTGCGTTTTAATTTCGTACTGCTTTTGATTTTCTTCATTCAGTTTAGTTAATTCTTCATATTTAATTGATACATTTTTGTAAGATTCGTCAAATTCTTTTAATTTACTATTAAGATTAGTGATTTCATTTCTCAGAGACGTAATGCAATCTTCGTTGCTTAATATTTGTCTTTGGAGACTTTCACAATTTTCGCATATACGGTTTTCTTGGATTTTCTCTCGTAATAGTTGTACTTCATTCGAAAATTGATCACGCTGATCGGTTAATTTCTTATTAACATCATTGAGTTCGTCAATAACCGACTGTAGTTCCTCATTTTCTTGCTCAAGTTTCATTATTTCTTCGCTTATAGGTTTGCTTTGCCGCGTTGTAGGAAGTTCGGGTGCAGGTGATTCCTTAGACTCCGTAGTCCATTGTAAAGACGATATTTTATCATTCGCTTGGTTTGCTTTGAATTTCCACAGTTCAATTTCAGTATCTAATTTTTCTTTTATTTCCGTTAAACGATCGTTAGCATCTTTAAATATCTCATTTTGCTTTCTTAGCGCTTCTTTTTCGCGTTTTTCTCTGTCTAAGTCCGTATTCAATTCTTGTAACTGTTTTTCTAAGACTTCTATATTACGCGAAAGTTCACTTTCGATCGCCGTATCGAGAATGGATTTATCTGACAACTGTTTGGATATTTTAAGTTCATTTGACAATAATTCATTTTTAGCTTTTAGTTCTTTTGAGATTTTAAGAACTTTTGATAATTTTACATTAGTATTTTCTAATTCACCTTTTAATCTCTCATTTTCTTTTCTAAGTTTCTCTATTTGCTCATTTAAGTAAGTATACCCTGCTGACACATCTTCTGTCTCTTCACCTTCAAATCCCCAACCTTCCTGAGAACAGAAGGGATCTTCAGTTACCATGTCAGGATCTTTTTTATAACAATCGTAAGATTTTTTAGCTACTATAACTGGCTCTTGCACTTCTATATGAGAGCGAGCGGCATCTGAATGTGAAGACTGTACTAAAGTGCTCTCAGTTACTTTTTTGGGTACGGGCTCTACTTCAGCAACAAAGGACTCGGGTATAATTTGCGATTCAAGTGCTGCTAAGTCAACACCACTTTGATCATTTAACTGTTCAATTGTAGAGGAGATAGTCATGCCTTCTGTTTTTGGTATTGTCATTTCGAAAACGACTTTACTCTTGTCTGTTAATTGTTTTATTTGATTGTCTTTTTGAATTAATAACATTTGCATCTGTTCATTATTATCTTTCATGGAATTAAGTTCTGCAGACATTAAATCTATATCCTTTTCAGATCTGGCTAAATTTAATGATAATTCTGCTATACTACTTTCTAATTCTGAAACTTTTGCCACGTTGTTTGTCTGCACTGACTTAATATTATTTTCGAGATCTACAATTTGTTGATTTTTATTATTGACAACAGCATGTAGTTTATTTATTTCACTAACATACTGCTCTGTATAGTCAACGGCAGTTGATTTACTTTCGTTGCTTTTTTCTAGCAAGTTTTGATTTGCAGTCGTCATTTCTTGTAAATTAAGGTTTAAGTTAACATTAGTGTCCTTGTATTCTTGTAATTTTCTCTCCAGTTGGGTGACATGCTCACTAAGCCTTTCATGATTTTCACTCAATACTTTCTTTTCTTTAATAGCGTTTTCGATTTGTGTATTAAATTCTGTTTCTAATTCTTCAATATCTAATTTCTTTTGCGCTAATATTGTTTGGTATTCATTTGTAATATGTTTAAGACTAGCTTCAAGTTCGTATACTTTACTTTGACATATCACAAGTTCAGATTCTGCCGCCTCCGCTTTTGAGGCTTTAGACTGCAAATGTGTATAGCTATTTTGCAAATCTAAATAGGCATTTTTGACATGTAGCAATTCTTCGTTTTGATGTTGAACTTTATGCTGTAATTCTCTATTTTCACTTTCTATTACATGAAGCTGTTTTTCAACGACTCTGTCGTGGTCGATTAGAACGGCCAATCGATTAACTAGTTCATCCTCCTGGTGCGTATATTCGGTGTAAGCCTTTTGTTTTTCTTGTAACTGGTTATCCAATTGGTCGGCTTTACGTTCTAAGGAATGTCTTCTGTTTTCCATCGTAGATATGCTTTCTTCTAAGCGGCAAATGCGATTTTTATATTTATCGATTTCCGTTTGCAAACTTTCTATGTACAAATTGCACTCTTGAACTTTAGCATCATGACCAAATTGAATTTGCGTAAGATGTTCTTTGTGTGCTTCCAATTGCATAGATAGTTCGCTTATAACGGTCTGTTTCTGGCTTAGATCTGTTTCTAGGGAAGTTATTTTTGTGATAAGATTGCTGCTATTTTTATGTTCAATTTCGTACTCGCCTAATTTATTATTTAAAGCTGAAATTTGATTATTTAAGTTGTCGTTATCTTCTCGTACATGCATCAACTCTTTATTTAATGTGTCTAAGGATATATGTAATTTTGATATTTCTTCAATGGCATTTTCATGATTTTTATGTAATGCTTCATTTTCTACTTGTAATTGGTCAACATTTCTAGATTTTTGTTCAAATAATAATTTTTCACTTTGTAGATAATCATATTCCTTTTCCATGTCTTTTATTTTGTCTTGTAACATTGGTATAACTTCAACCTTTGAAAGTAATTCCTGTAATTGTAAGTTTTTATCTTCCAGTTGTTTTCGCTTGTCGTTGTAATCTAGTTCTAAGTCATTGTATGACGCTGTTTTTCTTTTTAGTGTAATAGCTAACTTCTTAAGTTTTTCCATCAATTCTTTGTTCTTGTTTTCTAAAATTGTCTGGCGCTCATTATAATTTTCTTTGTCATGGGAAACAACATTTACTTTTTGCTTCAATTCATTGCATTGTTTTTTTAATTCTTCTATTTCGTTGGCTTTTTTAGACACTTCATTTCTTAGTTTTTCGTTTTCTATAGATTCTTTTCTGAGCTGCAGTTTTATTTCATGTATTTCCTCGTCGCGTTCCTTTGACTGCAGCATGATAGACGAAAGCTCGCCGTCGTGTTTCTGTTGTTGCGTCTGCAAATCTTTAATGGCTGATTGTTTTTCTGTTAAAGTCTCTTGCATGTTCTTTAATTCTAACTCTAAATCGTTAGCCTTCACTTCTAGGTCATTTTTAACAGAAAACAATTGTACTTTTTCATCTTCTAAAATTCTTAGTTTTTCCTCACATTCTGCGAGTTTTTTCTGATAAATCATTATATCTTTATTCAGCGATTTTACCAATTCTGCGTTTTGATCTTTAGCCTTCTCCTCTTCAAGTAAATCAATGGTAGATTTTAATTTTTGCGATACGTCATTCAGTTTTGTTATCTGATTAATATATTCTGCAGTTTCTTTGTCCTTTTGCTGTAAAGAGTTTCCATAATTGTACATTTGCTTCTCATATTCGACTAGCACATTTTCCAGTTCATTTATTCTGGTGTCACGAGCATTGATAGCCATAGAATATTCTTGGTGGATCTTCTGTATTTCTTGCTGTAATACATCATGCGCTTGCTTATACTGTTGCTCAGATTCGACATCTTTCTGTGCCGTTTCTATTTCTCGTTTCAATTGAGAGTTTTCCTCTGTCAAATTTTTAACTTTGTTGTCAAGTGCTGTAATATTTTGCATTAGTTCTTTCTGTTTCTCTTGCTGTTCTTCTAAAGATAATATTTTCATTTGACAATCAGCAATTTCAGCTTCACGCTCTTTAATAGTGCCCTTAAGTTTAAGAATATCTTTTGTTAATTGCTTGACGGATTTTGATCTATTGTTACTTTTATCACCAACCAATTTGTCATCATGTGAGGTTTCCATACTAACTCCCTCTGTCGCTTCTTCCATGACTGGTGGTTTTATAATTTCTACACTTTCTTTCATAATTTCAACTCTTTCGTGTTTAAGCACTTCGATTTGATTATTTAACTCTTCATTTAACAATTGAAGAGTATTTTTTTCATCGCTTAGAACATCAATGTTCTCAGTTAAATGGCCACACTGCGTTTTTAGTTCTTTAATTCTGTCTTGCAAATCATCGTTTTCAGCACAAACTTTGTTCATTTTTTCCATAACTTCTTGTTTTTCCTGAGTAAATAATTCAATTTTATCTCTTAACTCCGCACTTTGTTTAATTAGTTCCGTAATATTTTCATCACCATCACCTGGCTCATTCATTTTAAACTCTGAATGATCATCGTCTTGTTTAGCTGCCATTGTCCTGTTATACTCTTCAAGTTCTAATTTCTCTTGCGTAGTTAATGATTCTACCATTTCAATAGACTCGGCGGAACTGACTTTTTCTGCGCTCAATTTCTCAAACTTATCAGTTAATTCCATATTCTCCTGTATGTAATTTTCTAATTTATTAATTAAATTTTCCTTCTCTTCTTCTAACGCCTTTATTGTATTCGTTGATTGTTCTTTATCTAATTTGAATGTATCTATCAAAAGTTCTAATTCTTTTTTAGATGCCACCAATTGATCAATTTGTTCTTCCATTTGTACCGACTTTATTTCAGAGCAAACATGATCATTTTGCAGTTGGGCCATATCCGCTAGTTTATCTTCCATTTCATCGTTCTTTTGTTGCAAAACATGTAGTTCTGAAAAACATCATAGATATTTTAACAAACACCATATTAAATGAATTCCATAATTTAATAATAGCAATTGTACCTTGGACTAGTTCGAATTTTTGTGTTTCCAATAAAGTTATAGACTTAAGTCTTGAATCCGCTAGAGTTTCCATTTCTACCAATTTCTTATAAATGTCCGAATCAGTCACTGTAAAATAAAAGTTGATATTAAAAGATACAACAGAAAAA
>JAAOEG020000028.1:3076596-3091925 GCA_011763625.2 Papilio bianor | reverse complement strand
TTAACTAGTTTTTGCCCGCCGTCCGTGTGGATTTAAAAATAACTTAATAAGTAGACTGTGTTTTTCCAGACTGTGTTATATATCTGTGCCATATTTCATCGAGATCCGTTGGACTGTTCTATGAGATAACTTCAAACAAACATCCATCTAAACATTACACTTATATCGTCATATTTTGGATAATTCACATTCTATCTTTATAAAGGACAGCCTGTGTGTATTCTAGTGTATAAGTTATATTATTGTAAAGTTTGATCGAAATTAATTCGAAAAAGAGAAACATACATCCATACACTCTATCCGTCAACAATCTTGTTCAAATTTTATTAAAAAAATACGACTGTATTAGATTCTAAGGTTGTTAAAATTATTTTTTAGACGCCAGTGAGTCGTGCACGGAGTTCTACCCTGGCGACTCAGGGTGAGTTAATCCGGCCAAAGGATCGCCGGTTGAATCTTCCCCTGCCGTCCCAGTCGCCCAGGGTACAAGACGACTCGGTCAGTCTCTGCCCCTCTGTCAATAGTCGCAAGGACTCCGGCATAAGAAGTACCAGCCGAAGGTCCAGTATACAACAACAGGTGTGTTTACATTTTTGTAAGCTAGGTCCGATGATCATAATACACTTACGACGGTCAAATTTAAAGAAAATTTGAAATTTTCAAATTTAATTGCTTTTCTATAATAAAACTATTATTTATAGAAGAGACTAGCTGACGCCCGCGACTCCGTCCGCGCTTTCTTTTCTAAGATAAAAGATTTTTTCTAAAACAAACGTAGCTTAAGTTACTCTTTATTAAATCAGCTGTCAATAAATGTCCCGTCAAAATCGGCCCAGCCATTTCAGAGATTAGCCGGAACAAACAGACAGACAGACAGACAAACAAAAATTTTAATAAATGTTTTTTTGGTGTATGTACCGTATAATATATACATATACATGTAGTTAAAAACGGTTATTTCAATATTACAAACAGACACTCCATTTTTATTATATACACTAGCTGTCGCCCGCGACTACGTCAGCGCGTTCTTTTTCTAAAATAAAAGTAGCCTAAGTTACTCCTTATTACATCAGCTACCTGTCAATAAAAATCCAGTCAAAATCGGTCCAGCCATTTCCGAGATTAGCCGGAACAAACAGACAGACAGACAGACAGACAAAAAGTGTAAAGTGTAAAAAAGTGTATTATTTTGGTCTATGTACCGTATATATATTCATATACATGTAGTAAGAAACGGTTATTTCAATATTACATACAGACACTCCAATTTTATTATATAGAAGATTACTAATAGATTAGACGTTATTTAGTACTATAGTTTTCAGAAAAAATATTCCAATCGCCCCATAAAATGTATTTATTATTGTATTTGCAATTGAAAACAGCTGTGAATGGACTCTAAAATGTCTGGTATAATTGTTACATTGAATACTAGGTAATGATTTACTTTGAGTTACGACACCGGTTTACGATCTATAAAATTGAATATTTCAATCATTTTATAGCGTGTCAACGGAACATTCATTGCATGGTATAGCGTTTAAAGTCATTTGTGTTCCAGTAAATCATATTATAGTAAAACGTTCACATTTATTTTGCCCTTCAGCTGATCTTTAGTGGATTTTTTCTGAAAACATGTCTTTGTATTCATAAAACTGAATCACTTTATTTTTTAACTAGCTGTCGCCCACGACTCAGTCCGTTTTAATTCCGCTTAAAAACTCAGTGTCCTAGGTGTTATTCTAGACCATGTTCTACTTTTGTGTTAGATATCTGTAAGATATTTTGAACCATTGCGGACTTATCGAGTAAATATGAAGAACAAAAAACTATGTATCGGATTAAAGTAGACTGTGTTCTTCCAGATTATCATCTACGTCTATGCCAAATTTCACCGAGATCCGTTCAGCAATTTAGGCCACAAACTCTAACAAACACCCATCCATACATCTAAACTTTCACATAATAATATTATTACAGGATGTTATATAATTAAAATTATTCATGAACACTGTCGTAAAACGTATTAAGGTTGTAATTGACATAAATGGTTTCTGTAATAATTTATTTATTCTTCTCACGTCTTATTTTTATCGCGTAAGAAACAACGATAGTTTTAAGTATTTGGATAAAAACACTTGTAAATATATATTTTTTTTAATTCATAACTCGTTTCAATTCATTGTAAATATAATGAGGTTATTGCTTAATTTGTATGCTGTACATTTACATGTTATACTATACTTACTGCATTATATTTCAGATATTCGCACTCAATCAGACTGCATTAGCGACCTCACAGAATGACATAATGCAGCACAGAGTGTCCGGTTACTATACTTCGAGTCAATCGTCGTTGAATGATGTGCCGGCCCGAGCTCGTCTCCCGGCTCCTCTCAACGAACAACAAGTGCAGTCCCTGCAGAAGCTCCGCAAACAGTCGGATCTCCAGCTCATACGATGTGTCCAAGACAACGCCAGATCCGGTATCAGTTACTTCGTTCAACCGCCTTTGAACACATTCACGCTATTCTTCAAGTCACCAGAAATGGAAAGACATTATCGTGATAAAGCACACAGAAGCGACGACAGCGAAGATTTTCCACCAACTTTAACTACGTCCAGATTTAATACCGCGTTGGATATTCTCGTTTCGGCGATCATTTTTGTTGCTGTTACAATATCAATATTCGTATTGTATTCCGAGTGGCGCCATTCATACGGTTGGGTTATATTCTTCTTTGTGATAGAAGCTTTAGCGATATCACTATGCGTGTACCGACATTACTTGAAGTGGAAAACTAAGCATGAACCTCTTGTCACCAACACGATCAGACGATCCGTTAAGATATTCAGGAAGCTCTCAGATTGGTTCCCCTGGCATCTGTCGGGTAGTCTGCTGATCAGTTTGCCGGTGTTGGCCGTTCTAATAAACTTTTCATGCATCAACACAACGATGACCATACTCAAAGGCGAGCAATCGTTTTACGTTTATCTTCTATGCATCGGAATTGTCGAGTTCTGTAACTTTACACAAATGAATTGGCTCGTTAAGAATACTTTGGTCACTTTGTACGCTGGTCTATTTCTGTTCTTCGCAGTGCTTGGATGTCGCGAAGTTAATACTCAGTTGATAGACGGCGATTTTCAGTTCGGCGCCAATCCACAAGTCGTCGTACGTAATTTAACTTTCATGAGTATGATGAATGAAACCTACGACGATTGGTTGGATGGAAATGGTACTGAAATATTTGAAGGAGTGCGACATAAGATGCATTTGACAGAACTTTATTTGGATGTCGGTCTACTGCTTATGCTCGTTTGGTTTCTTAATAGAGAATTCGAAATCAGTTACCGATTAAGTTTTTACAGTAACGTTGTTGCAAATCTTGATAAGCAGAAAGTTCAGAACATGAGAAACCAAGCGGATTGGTTGCTCCATAACATCATACCGCGTCATGTGGCCGATCAGTTAAAGAACACGGCGAAATACTCGGAAAATCATAAAGACGTCGGCATTATATTCGCGAGTATAGTCAACTTTAACGAAATGTACGACGAGTCTTACTTGAAGGGAAAAGAATATTTGAGAGTTCTCAACGAACTGATCGCAGATTTCGATGAACTACTCGAAAGACCGCAGTTCCAACATGTTGAGAAGATAAAGACCATAGGCAGCACATTCATGGCCGCCAGCGGCCTCAATCCTGACTTGAGACACGAGTCGCGAGGAACATACGACCATTTGTACCAATTAATGGATTTCGCACTTGAAATGCAAAAAGTTGTCGATAACTTCAATCAGGATTTACTCGAATTTGATTTCATCTTACGCATCGGGTACAATTTCGGTGACGTCACCGCGGGTGTCATAGGGACCACTAAACTGTACTACGACATTTGGGGTGACGCCGTTAACATAGCGTCGAGAATGGACTCCACTGGCGTCGTCAAACGTATCCAGGTCGGCGAAGCTTGTATTCCAGTTCTCTCTGTGAAATACGACTTTGAACCTCGTGGTAGGGTCTACGTAAAAGGTAAAGATAACATGAACGTGTATCTGATTGCCGGTAAAAAGGACACTTAGATTAGAAAATTATATTTAAAAAAAAACGTAGAATCTGTGATTTATTTATATTTTTTACATTGACGTTACGAAATGGAATGCTATATTTATGGTAAGAATTATCTACCTGTCTATATATTGTTTTAAAGTGTATTATAACATTGAAGTGATAGACTTGACGAAAAATACTCGTAGTTGAAATCCTATTTACATATATCACTGTAATAAAATTAAGCGTCTAGAATGAGACTATGATTGCCACGAAATAAATCTATTTTGTCTGTGGTACGAGTCAAGATACGATGATGGATGGCTCTATATTTGTAGCACAATAACTATTCTATATTAAACTTTTTTAATAGTTAATGTCGTGGTAAAACTTCCTCTGTGATTTCTTCTATAGTAGAAAAGTGCTTAGTAATCCTTGCCTGTATATGCGATCAGTTCTCTAGTCTGACTCAACATTGGTATTCTGATATTCAATGTGGTAACCCCGGACCTCTATACATGGATAGGCTATGAACTGTAGTATTTTGTGTCTATTTGATTTTCGCTGAATCGAAGAATTTTAATAGCGTTTTCAGTCACTGCTTATGCTACTTATCCGTTATAGAGATCAGTGGTGGCAACTAATGTATTCTAACCACGATATCTCTACAATGAATTGCCAACAGTAATGATTTTTTATTGCAATATTGATTGACAGATGTCATCAATTTTTTTTAGGGTTGCCATAACCTATGCAGAGATGTCGTGGATTGAATACACATTTTTGTATTTCTATCGAAAGGTAATTAATTCGATTTCAAATACTATTTATTAAGTGTATTTATTATGAAATGAAGTAATCGTCTTTAGTGAGATTTGTATAGAGAAAAAATGATTTTTATTTATATGGAATTAGATACTATTTTGTATATAAAAGAATCTAACTGCTACGTAATTCGAATTAATTTTATTTATACGTTAATGTGGGTAGCTAATGTAGCATTAACTTTATTAATTTCAAGGTACTAAATATACAGTAGATATTGTGAAAATGTAGCTATTAACTGTTTTGTGTTTCTCATTTTTAATTGTGTTGTGTAGTCATTTATGGCAGCTTTTTTACCATATCGGTTAGACCAAGACTTAATCTTTTACTATCGCATTGAATTACAAGATTTTCTATAAAATATTTATAATGGTGTGTCTGTCAAGCTTATAAACTCTTAAAGGATTTTAATCTACAGAACCCTATTTTCTTTCAAACGACCTTTACAGGGGTACACACAATAATATTTCACAGTGTATAATTTTTCTATGTAATACGCATGATTTTATACTAAATGAGACTGCTTCTATTAAAATAATTATTAAATTATAAATCATAAATTAATTTATTTTCTACGATAAAAACTATGAATTTACAACTTTTGTGACTTGACAACTTAACAAAGTCGTAGTTATTTAAGATACAATAAAGGTTTTAATATGGGCGATATATTTCTTAGTAGGAAAATAGATTTTTTTAACTGTTTAATTTGACATTTCATTTGTACAGCTAAAGCTTTTGAGCCAATATTGACAAGATAAAATTTTTTTTTGCATAGTCTGCCCATGTCATGGATTTTCGCGCCAATTTAGTGATCTGTGAGAAATGTATTATTATCAAGGCGTTAGAGAGAGAGGCGTTTAAAAATAATGCATGTGTTTGTTGGTAAGTATTAATTTATTAGTAAAATTGTGGAATAATGTATGATCCTTCGTAGAGAATGTATTTTGTCCGCTACATGTACATATGTAGTTCGTCTGACTTATGAAGAGGAAGCCTTACTATACATTCCACTTATTTTAAACAATTTGCCTTGAAATTATCTATTTTCTACTTGAAACTATTTATGTCAACGGCTTTGGTGAGATGCGATGTTATCAATATTTGTATTTATAAACAATATTGGACCAAATCTGAAGTTTAAGTATATTTATTATACGGATGCGTGCTCTCTACAGATATTCTTTAAAAGTGTCGACTAAATTAGTGTAAAAGTGCGTTAGTTACTACTAATTTTTAAAACTTGTTCGCGCTAGGATATTTTAATCGAGTAACAAGTAATTAAGTAGCTAAATGTGTACGAACAATAAAATTTTAATAGAGTAAATTATTAAATCGTTTATTTTTTTGTGACTGCTTGTCACTGTTTGCCTTGAAGAGGAATTAACAGCTTCACCGGGCTTAAGGTGGGCAAATCAATTAGTAGAGCTAGTCCATTTTTTTTTTCGGCGGGTAACGCCCTTACCCCGCGTCACTGCTTACTTGGTCATCTGCTGAACAAGTTCGAACACGTTCATTTAGTTTAGTTTTTTAGTAAACGTTGATGTTTATGCAAAATATATATCGACGCCCAAACCGAATAATCCGGTAATCGCAAAATTATATTTTTATAGGAGAGCAAAAAAACGTTAATCTTCTTCAATAATTAAGTATCAGCAGCCCTCGAAAGAAATTATATCTCCGTAATTAGCCATAGAACAATTCTGGAAAAATCACAAGGTTTATTAGGCTCTGTAGATCCCGAAAATGGCATAACAGCAAGAACCCCGTAATAGCACATTACCGAATTAATAGACGGGGACGTCGATATGCAAAATCTCACTCCCTTGTGTACTGTATTGTGACAGTGCGATCGATTTTTGGACAGTAGTTTATTTTACCTACAAAAGTACTCAGTACTCGACTAAAATACTATGCTGATGCGAACAAGGCTTTAGGTTATGTGTCTCAAGATTGTTGATTGATGGATTTCCAAAGAGAAAGGAGAATGATTTTTTTTGTACAAATGACTGTCGAGTGAAATTGCATGGTGTTTTTGATATACAGTGCAATGTAAGCCTTGTACTTGAGGAACATAACCTAAAAAGTGTCAAATTTGGAAGTACTAGATTTTTCCTATATATTTTAACGTAATCTCAACATTTTAAGAGTTGTCGTAGTTGCAAATTTAAAATCATTTACATCGAAGAAGTTGATGTTTCCTTTATTCGGGACTTAGAAATTAAAATTTGATAGATACAATAGATTACATCCTAATAATTATTTGCGTGTATTTGCAGTGGTGACATATTTATTATATTTTAATTTAATAAAACTTGTATAACATTCAATTCTATTTATCTTTTTTTTTATCGTCGCTGTTGTATTGTTAATAATTTTGTTGTATAGCTTTGTATTAGTGTTTTATATATATTTTACATATCGACTCGAATCAAATGGGATTTTTACGATGAAAATATTGACTCGAACTAAGTTTAAATAAAAAACAATGAAAATCCAAGCTTTATTAACGTGCAATGGTACTAAATAGTGCTCAAATATCAGTTGCTAATTACGCGTGCCAATTTATGCCACTTTTGATATGCTATGATATATAATACTATTAAGATATATTTCAGTTTAAATTATTGAAACTTATATCTAAAATGGATAAAAACTCACGTATTTGTTCTGTGTCGGCACCAACTAGTTTCGAGACCGTCGGGGGCCCTTCATCAGGGTGAGTGGGAATGCGATTGTTCCGCGGATGCGGCCCGTCTCTCACTACGTCAGTGGGCTCGAAACTAGTCTGTGCCGACACCGAACCAATGCGTCAGTGTTTAGCCATTTTATATATTAGTTTATATTTCTGTTTAGCACATATATGTAGATTCAATAATTGTGTAGTTGCTTTATATTGAATAACTTGCGTTGACTACAACGATGCCTCTTCGCACTTTATAAAAAATGTCAAATTTTTAAAAGGACATGTTTTATGCGAGTGTTTTGTTTTTGGGAATTGATGAGGCAAGGTTAATCATATTTATGGCTATAAGTTCATATTTAAAGTTTTATTTCATCATTGAAGTCAACGTATGATTGTTCTAAGGGATTATTGTCTATAGTGTATTTAGAGAGCATACTCCAAACCCATTGTTTTAACCCGTAATGGAAACCTAATACATTGTATGATGAACTAATTCGAGTTTTATTGAATAGCAATAGAATAACATTACTTTTATTATATCAAAAATAGCGTAATATTAATCTATACATGAAGATAGTCGTGTTAGTTACACTATTTATAACTCAATAACAGCTGTACCGATTTAGATGAAATTTGGTGGGTAGGTCGGAACCAAGAGACGGGCGGATTTTCATAGAATTTTATTTCTTTATTTTTACTATTTGGTGCAGTTTTATTGAAAATAAATATAGTCAAGTCTGTATAAAACGTGGTATATATAACAAATACGCATCAGACATGGAATAACAAAATGCAAATGACAGCTTAACGTAATTTTGTCTATGGTTAAGTATCATTCAAAATTTGACAATAGGAAATTTTGTTAGAAATCAACGATCAGTAATAATCTATTAAGATTATTTTTTTTAATTTCGCGCCCACAATGTCACGGGCAAAAGCTAGTAATCTTCAATTGCAGATGGCGAACTAACAATCTTTACTTAACACATATATTTGCTTGTTAAAGTGTTCGTTATATTGGTTCTAGAATTTATATACATCATGTGGGGTATTGTGTATCTACTTATGTATCATATATTTTTAAAACTCCACAACAAACATATTTTCTTTCTATATTCCGATTTTATTTTCAAAGGTGGCTACTCAAAATACCAACGTAATATTAATGCGATAGAGTGTTGATAGGGTTGTCGCTCCAGGCGAAGTCGTCGCTGGATAGCGCGTAGATCATCCAGTAGAAGAAGTTGAGGAGTGCGAATGAGGCGGGGAATAGAACCCGCGCCGCTTTGTCGATGTGCGACACGCTGTTGATGTGGCCGCGTTTGCCTGCACACATATAGACAATTAGCTGTGGCCCGTGACTCCTTCGGCGCGGAATTAAAAAATAACTTAATCAGTAGTCTATGGCTTCTTTCAGACTATGCTCTATATATGTGCCTTCATCAAATTTCGAGACATGTTGCACCGTTGCGGAATTATCGTGTAAACATGAAAAAACAAAATTAACTTATTTCACGGAAACCGTAACTATTTCCGGGATCAAAAGTAGTCTATGTGTTCTTCCTGACTATCCCCTACGTCTGTCAAATTTCATTGAGGTCCGTTCCGAACAACATCTAAACAACAAAAATATTTGTAAAGGAATTTTGAAGGAAGCTTCAACGGAATGAGTTAAGCAAATTGTGATTGTTAATTTTTTACGAAGGACCTTGCATTAATTTATGCTGTTCTAATTTAGGAGCAACGTAATAATACATCTAATATAGCCGTTTACTTTAATTTCTACGGCGAATAAATTTTTAAATTGAACTAGTTCATATTCATCTCAAGATATAGTGGTTATCCGTATTTAAATTTCTGAAATACTTTAATGGTGGTTGTAGTTCAGGTAAGGCAACTTACCGGCTTCAATCTGCCTCTGCCTGCGATAGCGGTCGTCTCCCGCAAGGCAGTAGAGCAGCTGCCTCCAGCGCGGTACTCGCCTCTCTGTTTGTGTGGTGCGCTCCATGGTGAGGCGCACTGATGTCTGCTCTGGTGCGGGTAAGTCATCGCCTTCGCTACCGCACGCCCCTTGCGATGGTAGGGAGAAATTCTGTAAAGAATAATCTGTTTTTTAAATAGAGAGGTACGGAAAATAAGTTTGAACTATTTCAAATGTGATTTTCAAGTAAATGTCACGTTGTTGTCGACTAAGAACTCCTTGAGTAAGGGGCGACTTTGTCGGACTTTATCGGACTCGACTCCGTGAGTAAGGGGCGGGAAGATAAAGATGATTGCTTACACAATTAGTAGCAGATCTTGAGGAACTCCTACGCCGCGCGGCTAGCTGCCTGGCCGCGAACGCGTCACCTCCCACTTCCTCAATCAACTCCTCCCACTCGGAATCATCAATGACGATTTCTCCAGAACCAACCTGATACATTAAATTGTTATTAAAATTTGAAAATCTTTTGACGTTTATTAACATATTCCTGAGTACCAAATAAAACGGTACCGAAATACATTTTTATTAACTTTTCAAATTACCTTAGTGAAGTAATGTACTCCAGCGAATTCCAATAATGTAGCGATGCAGTAGAAGAAACTCATCAGCAGGAACCAGTCAAGAGCAGTCGCGTAACGGACTTTGGGTAGATCGGTGCGGGAGTCCAAACTGATTGTTGACAAAGTCAAAACTGTTGTTATTCCCAAGCCAACGCGATCTGATGTTGCCTGGAATGGAACACTGCAATTAGACTTCATTTCTACATTTTTATGACATTTTTAAGTTTATAATCATAGAAAAAATTGAATTCGGGCTCTACCTGACAAAAAACGATACCTTATTTGACAAACCCTTTAATTTGCGTGTAATGTAAATATTTACCTACCTCCCTATGAATCCAAAATGATACCCAAGATAGCACAACAATGAGGATACAAGGGACGTACACCTGGATGAGGAAATAGCCCGTGTGTCGCTGCAGATTGAACGACACTTGCAGAACGGAGAAATCTCCTGTGGGAAGTTTATTTTTTACACTAAGTTTTATTATTAGCAGTAGTTAGAATATATTCTAAGACGTAAGAAGTAATTTGAGAAGGGATAGTATTACATGTTAAATTAAATTTCTTACATCATTGGATTAAGCTGTCTCTAATTGGCACTACTGGTTAGGTTAGGTTATTTTTTATAAAACGTAACAAATGAACAAACTGCCGCCTGATTTCAGTAAAATAGCTAAGTGACCGATGCCCATATACATAGACAAGTTAATAGGTTAGGTGGTATGTTTGGTCGTCACTATTAAATGCCTAAGACCATATCCGAATAAGAAACATAAAATCGATAGCAGTTTTCGCCGCAAGTCTTTTCCAGTTACATAAAATGTATGTCCGTAAAGCGTAAAAGCCGATTCGTGTCTGTACAGTAAGTCCTGTCGTACGCTATACATTTGCTGTTAGGGGAAGAAAAATCAGATAATATTTTATATTGAAAATCAAAAAATGTGTAAACGCTTTGTAAGGTTATAACGCTCATTTAAAAGCTTTTAGGGATATTACGTCAACAAGGATTGCGATAAAAATGTCGGATAAACGTAGAATTTGTAGTAGGCAAAACGTGATGAGGTAAAACAAGAGATAATACTTTATCTATGCATATAATAAAATTGGTGTACTGTTTGTAATATTGAAATAACCGTTTTTACATGTATATGACTATATATACGATACATACACCAAAATAACCATTTTTTAAATTTTTGTCTGCCTGTCTATCCGTTTGTTTGTTCCGGCTAATCTCTGAAATGGCTGGACCGATGTTGACGGGACTTTTATTGGCAGGTAGCTAATGTAATGTTAGAAAAAATCTTATATTTTAGAAAAAGAACGCGCGGACGGAGTCGTGGGCGACAGCTAGTCTTTAATATTTTGTCTAATTTCGTTACGTGGTAAAGTTACAGTTAAAAGAAAAGTTAACGATAGAAGTCACCAAAGTACAAATTATATCCGACTGTAGAAAGTTTGTGCGGCTTTCACAAATAGTTATAGGCTGAAGGTTTACTAAGTGCCTTGAAGATTGTCAAGTTTATGGAGTTAAGGTTAAGATAATATTCACTTATCTTTTGTCGTATTTTAAATTCTTTCCAGTTAAGAAATTCTTTAATAGAATAAGTTCCAATCAATTAAGATTACATTGAATTATTTGGTCTGAGTACAACAATGAAGTTATAATACTTTATCAAAGGCGATTGATTGAAGTACTGGTATATTAATCGCTAACACATCGTTCAACCTTTCAATCAATAATCTTTTGTTCGGACAAAAACATCTATAGTAACGTTAATAAGAAAATTATGTTACCGCAAACTATTTTCTATTTGTATAGGCGACGTAATAAACGAGTTCGTTGCCTTCGTCTATATATATAGCAAAACCAATTATATTGCTAGAAACCCATTGAAATATGATTATTAAGAAGTATCGTTGTTGTATTATAGCTAAAATTGAATTGATTAAGAATATAATATACGAAACATGTAATATAATTTCGGGTTATGATAATTTAAAACCTCTAAATATTATATAATGAAGAAGAAGTTATAAGGTAGTCATAATAAGCTAAATATAGTCCCCAAGAAAGCGTTCGGAGCGTACCTTAACTAAGGGTGACTAGGCCTTAGTCAACCACGCTGGCCCAGTGCGGGTTGACTTCACACATTTCTTTGAATTTATTTGCCGATATGTGCTGGCATCATAATGTTTTGCTTCACCGTAATAATTTCAGTTAAATGTACATATGGAATTCTAAATCGAAAAACATGGTAAAAGGCGGGATTCGAACTCAGGACCTGCGGATTACTAGTTAAGTGCTTAACCCCTGAGCCACTACCGCTCTCGGTACTAATTATTCGATAAATATAATTAAAGTACCCCATACTTGATGTGGCAAGTCGAGAATAATCGATGTACCAACTGGGTTGTGTACTATATAAAGTGTCCAGATAATGTGACAAGATGGAACCTTATCGTCATGTTATGAATGTGTGTTTGTAGTTAATATTGTTAACTTGCCTTCTCTCCTTGTGAATGTGAAGTTCCGATAAGGGAAACTGATGAGGTCGAATTGAGAAAGCGTCATGCCCGGCACGAAGTTAACACTTTCAGAGTTCTGCCATTGATACACTAGTTGCTGGTTCGAATACGCGTCTATAAAAAAATCAAACAAGTAATAAATATTTAAGATTAAACCATTTTTTTTAATAAATATTTGTGTACGAATAATCTTAATCATTTGAACTAAGTCCACGATAATTAAACGAAAATTTAAAGAAGTCGACAGTAAAGTTTTTCATATATTTTTAGTGCAATGTTCTTGACTTATTCTGTAGATAAAAGTACAATACTTACAACTTCCGAGAATAAGGGGACAAGACTGTCTGTCCATTGGAAAATTACGCAGCTCCATCGGGCATTTCGCTTTGATCGTCAATCTGTAAATTACGACTGTGTTAAACGGAACTGCCTCATTTAGTGATGCTGAAATGAGTTTTGTGAAAGGATTACGACCAAATCCTTCGTAAGCTCTATTGTGTGCCAGTGGCACTGGCATATCGAATCAATTCCTTTTAAACCGATTACACGTCCGTCCAGTTTAAATTTAGAATGTTCAATGAATGATATCGTTGCAGAAATTCAATTTATATAATTATATAATATATATATTTTTTTCAATGCATAAGTTGATCGCTAAACAACTACCTAGGTAATAATTATATTAGACTATTTATTGGAATCATAAAAGTTTTTGTTTTTCAATAGTAGAGTAATATGGCAATAACTATTTAGCCTTTTATTCACTCTGTATAAAAGCGTACTTCAGATAGCTCAAACAGAACTACAATATGTTAACGCGTAAGAAAGAGACGTCGATTATTTTCGCTTCCCTAATGTTACCGTCAGTTACAACTGTGTTGTTTATTATTTTTAGGTCATTTTCTTTGCCTAAAGAGGTTTTATATAATTCGTGACAGAATGAAAAAAACTCTATGAAAAAAACATCGAAAATATTCATGTTCATCCCTAATATCAAAATTCATGGTAAGTTGCAATAAATAAAGGTAAAAGCAAAGCAACAATAAAAAATATTGGACTTCAAAATTAAGTAAAATGCGAACATTTTTTGAATGACAACTTATTCGACAATGTGAACATTTTATTCCTTAGAATAAACTTTTATCTGGCCTTTCGATTGTCAGTTAAAGTTATACCCCAGATAGACAAGATATTAGTCAAGTGATGCCTGACCACTTAAATAAAAAATCTATTGAAATCAGTCGCAAAAGCGTTATTCATTTGATTATCTGATCATTAGAATGACTTTAAAATGGAATCGTGCCATTATTAATTACAATGTAGAAAAATGCCTTCGCATGAAATTTATTGTACCATCTAAAATTCTGATAATATTCTTAGGTTATTAAATAAATGAATTAATTGCGAAACCTCAATTAAATTTAAGTATTAAAAATTAATATTTAATATTCATTAATAAAAACCTAAAAATTAGTAATTGATATTATGTTTTCAATACTAATTAATTCTTGAATGAGATTCATAGCAATTTGTGACCAAATGAACAAGTGGCTCTTGTAACAAGAGTAGAGAATTTTTCATTTTGCATACAGCCAATTAAAAATGGGACGCCATCTTGATTAATAACTCTATAAAATTAATTATAGCCCATCTATAAGATCTTGATTGGATTTTTCTTTGAATAACACCTTATTAGCAAGACCGTACAAAACAGTAGCTTTTTTTACATTTTTTTAATAAAACAAAAGCAGATTTTGGTTAATTTACTAATGTTTCCTATTCCATTCCAATTAAGCAAAGGCATTACAAGGCTTACGACAAAAATCGAATAGTAGGATTCGAACTCACGACCACGCGATCGAAAATCTGTATCCCTTGCCATTAGGCTATTTGCGCTTACAAGTTAGTTTTCGTTTTACAAGTTATAAGTAACTTTAAGATTTCATAGTGTCTGTTATTTAAAAGCAATTTAATAATCTTTCAGATCATCATATTAATATTCAATCATAATATTAATATTCAATAGATATTTTTGATATTCAAGCAAATTATTCTTTTTGGATTTTGTCTTTAAAAATACATAACACAATTTCCCAAAAAACTAACCTCATAGAATACAATATATCTCCATGTTGACTGATACGTAATAGTTTATTGGGAACAGTAATTGTGTGGACGTAGGAGTGCTTTCCGTTGTAGAAGTACGTGTCGGGCCGCCATATTCTCTCCAACATTTTGATGGACAGGGACAAAGAGCGAATAGGCCCGAGGAATGAGAGGCGCGTGTCGCGCCAGTACTGCCTAAAGTAACAATCCATTGAGTAATCCTGTGGGTACAGAAAATATGTTAGAAGGTTAAGAAATTGCGCCGGAACGTTTCGCATATTTGCAATTACAAAGAAAATATTAAGCCCACAATATTAAAAGATCTCTCGTTAGTTATTTTTATCATTCTTTAAAATTATGAACAACACAATAAAATCCGTTTATTTTGACTTCGCTTAAATATAAAAAACGGCTTATTTAATCTCTATTTTTTTTTTTAAAGAAGAGGGCAAATTAGCAACTTGATCAACTAGATGATTATTGACATCCATGGATAATACCACACCTGTCAATCATAGAAGCGTTGCTGGAGTTTCTTCCGCCACTTCTTCTCCCAGCGCTAACGCTTTCCGAAGTGG
>JAAOEG020000028.1:2236052-2247575 GCA_011763625.2 Papilio bianor | reverse complement strand
AAATAAATTAATAAAAATATTTTATTTTATTTTAAGGATATTTAATTGTCTATCATGCACAATTTATTTCAGTTAGCGAGCGTTTTTACCTTTTTTTAATTTGATAAGCCAGCGCTTGACCACGATCCCTCCTGGTGTTAGTGGAGATTTGGTCGAAAGATGATACGCTCTAGCCTACTAAGTGCCTATTCACTCTACTTTTGTAGGTCCCAACATCGTATTTGGATGGAAAAACAGAGGCTGGGAACTTGTTCCAGACTGGAACAAGTGTACGTACACAAGGAACGATGCTTCAAATCGATTAACTTTTTGGCTTGTTTCTCCACCGAGTCTAGTGCCGCGAGTTGGTACTTGGCTGCGCCTGCCCAGATGTGACAGCAGTACTCCATACACGGTCGGATCTGTGCTTTGTACAAAGTCAATAGCTGTCCAGGTGTTAAGTACCGCCGTACCTTAGAAAGGACTCCAAGCTTCCTAGCAGCTACCTTTGCCTTAGACTCGATGAACTGTCCGAAGTTAAGATTCGACGAGATTTGGACGCCCAATAACTTCAGACTTTAATTATCTTCCGATATATTCAAACTTTCTTATCTTTCTTTCTTAACCGAACCTTTATTTTTCTCACGGCTGTACTTGTTATATACTGAAATGGCTATGAAAAGCTATGTACTAACTAGACTTAGATATATAATATCCATGGTGGAATCAAGGTTTAAGTAAATACGGAAATATCTTAATTTAAAAAAAAGGCTCAAATAATGTGATATTGACCAAAAGCTGATTAAGCTATCTGGAAAACACGAAAATGCTTATTTAGGACACACCTCCATATGAATAGCATAACATAAATTATCCACAGAGGTTTTATTCTGCAAACTTAGCCTATTTCATTTTTTCTGCGAAGTAACTGGGAACTATGACACGCAATTTATGGTTTCGCAGACTTTTTTTGACTTTGATTAAATTGTTAGCCAGTTTATTCAAGATCGAGTAAGATTTCAGTTTTCAACGCTCCGTGGTTAATTATGGCGGCTAGTATTACATCGTTACTCTTTTGAATAATGTATTTTTGCCGCCACGAGTTTCCAGTGCTTTGTATTTTATTCTACCCTCATTTGAATAAAAAGGAAAGGGTCCAGAGTCGCAGTACTGCTATGAATTATTATTATTTACTTTAATTTATTTTTGTTTGTTTATTGTTCAAGGACACTTTAACATTATTTTTTTAATGTCTATCATTAAAATAATAATTTGAATTATGCTGAAAGAAAAAGAATAATCAACTTAATCATAAACAAACTCTTTTAGAAACAAAATCTTGCATTACCTGAATTAATGTTACTAATATTATAAATGCGAAAGTTTGAATGGATTGATGTTTATTAGAAGATATTTCCATAATGAAACTCAAAGAAATTTTGTACAGATGTGAGATAATCTGAAAAAAAACATAGGCTAATAATTAAGTTTTTTTTTTCATTCTACGTGGTCGAAGTCACGGGCGACATGTAGTATGTAATGAACCCAAGCTTTTTCGAAATATCCTATGTAATGTTTCAGTAATGGAAAATTCTTAGGCGATTGTTATTAGGATAATAGGAAGCCTATTATAGTTCAATGTTTGCGATGTAATATGTATACGCATTGCCTGACCTACTAACATATGATTCAATATTTAGTATATCATCCATGGTACGTAATATAACATGACTCGCTGAAAGCATTGTGGTTGCAACACTATTTGTGGTCGGCAGTGTTAGTCGCTTGTTCGTCAGTAGAATCGATACGTCAAGCCGCAACTCGGTGAAAATTTGAAGCTACCTTTGATGGAAAGTTAATTACTGCTGGTCAGGTCAACCTTCAGTTGTTAAATGACAGCATCGATATATTTTAAAATAAATTAAATTGAAGAGATAAATTGTAAAGTAACATGGATCGGATAGATTACCGCTCAATAGTACCTAAAATAAAATGGGATTAAATTATAGGAAACGTGAGAAATGTATTTTGTAAGTTAAAAAAGTTTTATTTCCTTCGTTATCTGAAAATCAACGAATAGCATAAACATCCTTTTAAAATACGAATGAAAAGTTTTATAAAACGGGCTTGTTCGTGCTCTAATTCCACAAGAAATGTGCTTTGGATATTTCTCAAGACGGAGCACAAGGCGCGGCGGGCGAGTCCGTTCGAATAAATATTGACGTATACAGTATACAAATACAAAGCCTAATTATTAACTTGCATTGTTCACACAATGTTTACAAAAATAATTTTTAAGTTCCTTAGTCATATCTCAACCAAAGTACATAGAAAAGAAATAGCAAAGAATTTGCCATTGACTGAGCTACGTTTATGCATTAGCAAATATTACTCACAAAATTCATACGTACACTGGGGCTACTGTGGGATTTGTCATCGCCAAAACTATCGGTGGAATTATGGCTTTGCCCACTGCTGGCGCTGGATGTCCTCTCTCTAGCTGCCCGTGCCCATGACTCCAGCCTCTTCTGCGCCGCCCACACGCCGGGGGGTCCTAGCCCACTCATTGTATACACTTACACAAACATCACTCACTAAATTCAAAATCTTTATTGCATTATAATTGAGGCCGAAAATTTTTTTTTTGGTTATTTTCTAATTATATGTTTTGGTTAGGTCAGTTTTCGTTGTATGTGTTGTACCTGCGTAATGGATTTAAAATAAATAATTATAAAATACGATGAATTCTACTAGATTTTAATCCGTTTTCTTTGGCTCACTTTCTAGGAATGCTTACTTTAGGTAAGCTGCAAAATAAAAATTAAAACAACATTAATAAACATGTTTGTACATTTAAACACTTCACCGGTACAATATTTATAAAACTTCTCTCGCTACGAAGCTTTTGAACGAAGACAACACTTACAATTTCCATAAACCAAGAAGGAGCTTTAAATATTTATACTTTAGACTAGAAAGTTTATGTTTCTTACTCAATATGTTTGAATTTACACGCTGAATTTCAGTGTCTTTTAATTTTTAAAGGCTATTTGGCATTGAAGAGAATTTTATAAATCTTTTAAATGTACTATTTATAAGAAGACTAGAGTGCTGGTGATAATATATACGATCCAGTCTACTCTATATTAAGTAACGGAAAAATTAAAAAAAATTAAAACTATCGGACAATATAAGTAAAATTCTGATAATTTATTAAACACTGAATTTTAATGTTAAAAAAGTATTTTGTATGTTTACGAGCGAGCGAAGTCGGGGCGAGTCACTAGTAATATTTGATAGCGTCTAGACAGTATCGTCTTCCATCCTTCCTTCCATCTGTTGCGTGGGCGCCGCTAGTTCGACGCCCTCCGTGCATGGTAGAGAGATCGTTGAGGCGTTACGTGGGCGTTTGTTTACGTTCTACGTCGTAGACATAACAACGTGTACAATGTTTACTAGAAATTGTAATTATTTAGTGTAAATTTTTGTACTTCATTTTACATTAAATGTGACAATGAATTTTGTTAAAAATTCGTATCAAAGAATTTTAACTTAGAATGATATATTCGTTGTTTTATTGGTATAAACACATTTGCTCAATATTAATATTTTGTATCTTACATTAAAAGAGATATTAATGCAATAAAATAAACCAAAAAAACACCAATTTTGATAAATATAATAACATATTAATGTACTTCACTTAAGATTTTCGGAATGATTATAAAAAACATCAGTAAAATGTTAAAAAATCTAGACGCTCAATTTACAGTAATAAATGTTCAACACTTGATATTTGACTTAATATAAAAGGATAGATGATATTAATTTATAACGTATGATTAAAAGCAGTATTATAACGACTTATTTGATTTTATCTTATAATTTAATACGAACTTATTTCATAAACAATGGAAGCACAATTTCATTAAATGTTATTTTCGATTGATTTTTAAATCAAACCTTATTATTTACGAAACCCTAAAAACCACTTAAAACCAATATTACCAATAGCAAAAATAAAATCACTGATTTAAAACACGATGCAGTATATTAAATAAACGTATTACAATAAAATATTATTATTTTTGGGGTTGCAAGTGTCAGCGCGCGAGGTAGCGCTGTGCCCGGCTCGCGCACACTGCCGCCGCCCGGGGCTCGGTGTTGCCAGCGCGTCGAGCGACCTTACCCCAAATGGAGTAACTATATTATAACGAGTTACAAATGTACTCATCTGTATAATCGGAACACACGGGTCAATGAGGCTATGATTTTGTCCTTAATTGATAGTAATTTTATTGATCATAACATTTTACAACGGAACATTATTGCTCGATAAGTTTTGATGGCTTGTTTAATGTCTTATATGTATAATTAAATTTATATGAATTATAATAATAGTAGTACTACGGTACATACATTATAAAATTTTACCATCATTTAATATTAAGTAATAAGGTAAAAGTCTAACGACTAAGACTTAATCATCCCTAACTTAGGGCTGCAATCCCCTCAGAGGGGACGTATAGTGAGCTGCGCGATAAAGGTGAAAGTTGTGCATGTTTTTCTTAATTTATAATTACATATATTACATTATTATCCTATTATATTATTTTAATCAGTTAGTAGTAAATATATAAATATTCTTAATAATAAAAAATAAAAGAAACCGCTTTTTTTTCTTGTATACTGCCCATTTCAGATTTCCCTAAAACCGAGTTGATGTTTGCAAGCTGACAACACAGAGGGCGGTGGCGCATTTCGGTCGCCTCGCTTTCTCACGATATTAGCAACAGGTACAGAAAAGTCGTCAAGGATATACCATTCGCATAAAACCAAAAATTTTTCATAAAGAATGCTTCCTTGTACGTTTCATAAATCAATAAAAATAAATAAGATTCGATTCTAATTTCTAATAACGTATTGTTGAATGAACTTACCATTTACAATGTGTGTTATTGATTAGGATATTAATTATTTGTTTTCTAAAGATAATTGCCATATACAATAAATAACGAAAAATCAAACATGGACTTCATAATATTTCGGAGTTTATAGTAATTCGATGACATGCAGAATTTAACTGCAATAAGCATTTGTTTCAGAAATATTAAGAGCTGTATCTTTTTAATAAAATGCTGTTAAAAGTATTGACTTTTTGTATTGAAGTCACGCTTGAGGTGTGCCGGGATATTGGAAATCGTCAGCTCGCAGACAAGAGGATATAACTGACGGAAAAATATCAATCGAACCCTTGTTGGCGGATTCCTTTGTGTGCTCGAGCATGTTAATAGTGTTTTCTTTATCCTTAAATATTGACATCAAGTGAATTATTGCTAAATATATTTGATTTCCCACATTATATTTTAATGTAAAAATGTAGACCTGAGGTTGTGGGTTAAAATTTAACATTTGGGATTTGAAAAATGAAAAATTTTGATTTCAATCCATGCAGTTAACGTAGCCTATCTCGGCGACGTTCTCAGACACGATATATATTACCACCTCCAACTCATCTTGATGAGAAAAGTCGCTAACAAAAGGGGTGTTGGTCGCAGAAAGAAGTCGTGTTTACGAAAACTCCGTAAGAGGACTGGAATTGCGAGTGTTGCAACTGTTTCGCCTGGACAAGAGGCAGTTTCAATTATGTAGAATTGACCGCCATCCTTCGCTAGACGTGTGGCACCTCAAGAAGAAGATTTTTAAATAACAAAATTAAGTAAACATTATTTATGGATACAATTGTTTTGTGTATAAGTGACCAGTAACTTTCATTAGGCAAATTTGTAAGAAAGTTTGTAGATAATCTTCTAGAGGAACGAAAACGAAGCCTTGTTCGCACCAGGATAGTAGTTTAGTCGTGTACCAAGTACTTTAGTAGCTAAAATACTTTCTACTGGCCAAAAATCGTTCGCACTGTCAGTACAGTACACGATTGAGTTATTTATTTATTATATCAAACAGAAAAAAATACATGACTACTGTAAGAGTGTCTATAAACCCATTGCGGGCTTGTCTCGACACTTGAATAATATTTTGCAAGTTAAAATTAACGTTTACTAAAGAATTCGACCAAAACGATGTGTTTGGACTTGTTTAGAAGATGCGCGAGTAGGCAGTGACACGTAGTGGGGGGCACTACTAGCTGACAAAATAGTATAAAATGGATATAATCGATTAAATGAATTGCTAATATACTCTGTACTAAAATTTCGTTGTTCAGATACCTTTAGTTACTATGCTTACGTATATTACTTGCTATTCGACTAATTTACTATCATGATGCTATCAAGGCTTAAGGCGAATTATATACGGGAAAATTGTTGATTAAGTATATAAATAAGGCATGACCCACATCATCTAGTCAGATCATATTCTCTCACAAAAAAATATTCTTAAGGTTGTGTTGGATCAATCAGCCTTATTTAATACTAGCTCTCGCCCGCGACTCCGCCCGCGCATTCTCTTTCTAAAAAGGTTTTTTTCTAAAATAAACGTAGCCTAAGTTACTCCTCATTACATTAGCTGCTAGTAAAAGTCTCGTCATAATCGGTCCAGCCATTTCAGAGAATTGCCGGAACAAACAGTACCGACAGACAGACAAACAAAAATAGTAAAAAATGTTATTTTGGTGTATGTATTATAGTAAAAAGTGGTTATTTCAATATTACAAACAGACAATCCAATTTTATTATATGTATAGATTAATCTAGTCATTTTGTCGTGTCCATTTGTATAACACTAAAATAGACTAATTTATTATAATGGCATAACCAGTAAAAGACCGTCTATTACCGTCTACTATTCATATTTGCCTTAAATTATTATCATTTCACAATAGTCTCTTTATTAGTACGTTAATAGAATTGCATCAAGCTCTATATCAAAGCGCCAACGCCAGTTGAAGCGACTTCGCTTTGTGAAAACGGAAACAATTACGGTTTGTTGGCCTTTGGTAAATTATTTTTTCGAGTAGTCTTTTGTTAACGATACTTGTTAGCGCCAGTTATTGTGTTGGTACGCGGGTAAAAAAATATTTTTCAATATAAAATGCATGCTGTAGTTATTATATTGAATAAGGCATTTTTACAAGCGTTAGAAAATTTCAAATTTATTTTTTTTATAATACAAGGTGGCAATCGAGCAAGCGGCCACCTAAAATCAGTGAAATAGCGAAGAGACCGTTGCCCATAGACATCCGCAATTGCAGATGCGTTGCCTACCTTAAAATAAAGCTTAATATCCTATGTGTTATTCCAGACTATGTTCTATAATTGTACAATATCTCAATAAGATATGTGGCACCGTTAATTAATATTAACGTATCCCACGGGAACTGTCAAAGTTCTTCAAAAACCTTATTTCCAGGATCAAAAGTAGGCTTTGTGTGATTCCAGACTATCCTCTATATATGCTAAATTTCGACGAGATAAAGCAGTTTAGGGGATAAACTCTAACATTCATCCATCCATCTAAACTTTTGGATATTTAATATTAATAACATATATTTGTAGTTACAATATTTTTTAATGTTCTTTTCGCTTGGTAATGTTAACTTAAAAAATTATACGGTAATTTCTAAAAATGAATCGATCCAAAGTATTCATACAAAGTCATACATGAAAGTTATATGCTGTTTGTAAGTTATCATTAATCATTCACATGACAAAAGGCTAACATAGTATGTACCAACATACTCATACATATATACGCAGTGTGGACTGCGGGTACGGAGTAATGATATATGCGCAAAGGAGGTTCATTCGGTCGCCCCGCTAAAATCAATATTTGGGCAAAGCTTAAATTATTAATTTTCATTTCGTTGATACATAATGGATAGCAGTGTCCCTGATATTGCATCGTCCTTCAAATGTATTGATCTAGCGCGTGTTGCGAAGTTTACGATGTGATTTGAATATTATGTTTATATTTGAAAAATTATCTTTAACTTGTACGTAGAGCAAGTTTTTTAATTGATAAACGGACATTTTAAGAGTTAGATAAAGAAGGATAATGCTAGAATACTGCGAATGCTATCATTTTATTCGCACGGCTGATGCCGACGCATATAACCTCTTTTATATTAATACTGGCTGTAGCGGTTCCGTCCGCGCGGAATTAAAAAGAAAAACTCAGTATCCTCTATGTTATTCCGGCCTATGTTCTACATCTGTGCTAAATATCAGTAAGCTGTGAGATGTTGAATCGTTGCGGTGTTGACGAGTAAATATATAAATAAAAAACTACGTATCACACCGGAACCGTAAGGGTTTCCAGGATCCAAAGCGTATATGTTCTTCCAGACTATCCTATACATCTGTGCCAAATGTCACCGAGATATGTTCATCCGCTTAGGCTACACAGTCTAACAAACATCCATCCATCTATCCATCTAAACTTTCGCAATAACAACTTTTTGTTGATATATTTAAATGATATGATATGATAGATACGTTAAATTTTTTGTTCTTTCATATATATTTTAACAGTTGTCAATATAGAGTTTATTGCTATGCAAATGGTTACTAGATTGGTTTTATTATATTATATTATTATTATTATTATATATCCTATATGGTATTCCCGAATATGTTCTATAACTGTAAACAATCTTAATAAGATACGTTAAGCCGTTGCTGACTTATTCATTAGATATGTAAACAACACAAAACCACGTATCCCTCGGGAACCTGAAATATTGGGGGATGAAAAGTAAGCCGTGTGTTTTTCAGAGTTTGTTTTATACCTGTGCCAAATTTCAACAAGATATGCTGGTCCGTTGCAGAATTATCGAGTAAACATAAAAGACCAAAATTAATGTACTACATTTATACCAAATTTCATTGAGATTCGTTTAGCAGTTTAGGCGACAAACTCTAACTATTACCCATCCATCCATCTAAACTTTCGCACTCATAATATTAATAAAATAGTAATAAGTAAGATTATACATTATACATTTTATGTTTTACTTCTAAATTAACAATTTTAACATTTTCTCTGCGGTACCTATTTCGTACTTTTCAACGGCGCAGTAAAAATTCATAACCTAGTACTGTTTTCTTATTTTAAAAACAGTGCTACGTATTTTTTTTTAATAACAGTGGAAATTAATTAAAAACCTCAGCTCACAAAATATCTAACTATTTAATATTTTTTTGAAATCTAGACTGAGAAAGATAAATAATATTTTATTAAACACATTGCTACATTTACTTTTTACCTCTGAAGCAAAAGCAGTGTGAATATTTTAAAGTTATACGTATAAAATATTCATAACAATGCAGTAGAACTCTGTGACTTTCGTGTTAAATAGTTTTGAAAACATTACGTTCTTAATTAAGCAGATAATTAGTTTTGGAACAGTGTTAACTATAAATTTTTTGTGTTAAATACAGCGTTCAAGTTTTAAAAGTAAACATCCATTCTATCTTGTTGGAAATGTGTTTAAAAATTCATAACTATTACCAACAGAATTTCCGTTAGAAAGAATGCTATAGTTTGGATTTTAAGAAACTTGTTAATCACTACATAGTATAAAACAAAGTCGTTTTCCCTGTCCCTATATCCCAATGTATGCTTAAATCTTTAAAACTACGCAACGGATTTTGATGCGGTTTTTTTAATAGATAGAGTGATTGGAGAGGAAGGTTTATATGTATAATAACATCCATTAAATAGTGGAGAAATACTGTTATTTCTTAGGTTTCTAATGTGATGTCGTAAATAATTAATATTATATTTTTTCGCTTATATTGCAACAAACGCAGGCTGAACAGATCAGATTTATACCCGTGCGAAGCCGGAGCGGGCCGCTTGTACTTTATAAGTAGATTCAGTCTTAGTTTCCATTTTATGTGAGGTCTTCTTTGTACTTGGAAATACATAATTGATTAGAAATAAACTTCTGTATTCTATTCATGGATTTTAGTTTTAATTGGCCAGTAATTGATAACGAAAGTTTAGATAGTAGTATAGGCCAAGAACTTTGAATTTCGCCGTCAAAAGTAAACCGATCGACGTTAGAAATAAGTAATTATTGATCAGTCACTTTATGGATAACATAGTTTTCACGTCGTTCTTCAAATGTATTGATTTATCTGGTATAAAGAACATAATTGGTATAAGGAAAATTAAGGTTTAATAAACAAAAGATGGCGTTGTTATTAAAAGTTAATTTAAAATATTTATTCAAGAATTACAATACCCAAAGCAACTGCGAGAATATCAAGCATTGGTATTAAGTACTAGCTGTCGCCCGCGACTCCGTCCGTGCGTTCTTTTTCTAAAATTAAAGATTAAAAAAAAATAAACGTAGCCTAATTTACTACTTATTGCTTCAGGTACATACCTGCCAATAAAAGTCCCGTCAAGATTGGTCCAGCCCTTTTAGAGATTAGTCGGAACAGACAGACAGACAGACAAATATTGTAAAAAATGCTATTTTGGTGTACGAGTATGTACCGTATATGTATTCATATACATGAAGTATCGGTTATTTCAACGTTATGCAATATTACAAACAGACACTCCAATTTTATTATATGTTTAGATATAGATTTATGGCGTATGTTGCTACCATCATTGATTTTCTCATATTACTCTTGATCGCTCATTCATGTAAAATATACTAAAAACCTGCTAAGCCGCATGTCCAATTGTTAATCGGAAACAGTTTTTAGTATCTCCTTTACGTGCCATATGGTTAACATTAATATATGGAAGATGTTTATTATTTTTATAAACAAGCAAATCATGCAAGTGATAGGAGGCTCGCGCTAACGACAATATGGTGTCGCTTTACCCGCGGCTTATCTTCAGTTCGCAGGCCGCAGTCATTTTGTTATTCTTTGTACGACACCGTATTGTGGCCTAGACTGGAGCAGTGCATTGACTTTTAATCTTCACAGTGTATCTTTGTTTAACAGTTTAGTGGTATTCTGTTTACTACGTTACTGTTAAACACGATTTTAATCAATTTATGTTTGAATCTCAACAATCTTGTTAGATTAAAAAGTTTGAAGGAATAGACAAGATTTTGAACAAATAGTGGAATATAATTTGATTAGTATTTATGCTCGTTGATACACGATACAATGTTAGAAAACTTGTACGTGTCTTATAAAATCTTTGTTATTATTAAGTGATTATAATTGGATTGTTTTTTGGAATTTTTCTCATATAAGTTTCTTAGTATGTCGTCCTCGTCCATCTGACAGAAGGTTAATAATTAATAGAAGAAAACGTTACTCATTGTTTATTGCTTGCTTGCTTAACCACGAACTGTATTAAGTTAAATCGTTTCTTATCTCCAATTGAATCGAATATATATGGAAAAGATTCGAATACTTCGTACAATTTGTATCGAAGTATCACAATATTTTCTATTATTTCTAATTTGAATTCCATTACATCTTGCATCAAAATATTCTATTAGGTGCGCAACTAAGTTCTCGCTTTTTTTCGATAAAAATATAACTTTATTATAAAAAAAATGGTTACAAATGAATCATTCAAAGTATTGCCCATCGCTAGACACAACTT
>JAAOEG020000028.1:2220978-2234681 GCA_011763625.2 Papilio bianor | reverse complement strand
TGGCGAAATGTTGATGTGTCGTCATGCCCATTAGGGGGTGAGTGATCACACAAAGGAATAGACGAAATAACTTGTAGCGAGTCAAGAAGGTGCGAGCGGAGCCGGAATTGGCTAAACCGCGCACCCCTCCCGCGATTCGGCCCGTATGACCTGAGGGTCGGTGGGGCCATGGGTGGAGGTGGGCTATTGATAGAGATGTGTGAAAAAGTAGTACATTCTGTGCTGACCCTTCGTAGGGACAAGGGCAGCTTGATGATGGTTGATGAGGAAATCAATATAGAAGTTTGAGGATAAGCAGTAACTAAGTTCTTTAAGATTCAGTACCCGAATTCTTTACTAAACGTATGTATATAATGTAGGACTTTATGTACCAAAGTCCCTTTGAAACTTTTCACTGCTTAATTATTCAACGGTTTTTTTACCTGCGAAGTTAAAGTAGGGTTTATCAGTTTTAATTATGTTTATCTTTTAACTGTGTATTATTTCTGATCTGACTGAAGATTTTCCTTCTTTTACTATGAACATAGATAGATGAACAAAATATGTATGCTGAAATATCACTTTTGCTTTGGTTTCTTCCAAATAAAAAAATAAAGCCATACATTTCTTTATAGACTTTGCATCTATAGAGATTAAAGCACGTTTTATTTAAAGAAATAGTAAATAGTAAGTTCAACTATTTATATCCGTACAATACCAACTTTCCGTACCGTTTTACGACATAGGAAATGAACGAACTTTCGAACTTAACCAAGTTTACCGATAATACGACTTATTATTAACTCCTTAATTGTAGTAAGTTTTTGTTTTTTATATAACAAGGTGGCAAACGAGCAAGCCGCTACCTAAAATCGCTGTAGTAGCGAGGTAACCGCCCATAGACATCCGCAATTGCAGATGCGTTGCCTACCTTTAATCGACGGAGGAGGATAAGCACTGAAAAAGAATATTTCCTCATCCTATGCGTCCTCACCTCCGTGTAGTCCACTTTCTCTTCCCATCTTTCCCTTATAACATAGGGGTGGGAAGGGGAAAAGGACAAGTATTAGGCCTCCGAAACGCGCACTCATCAGTCGAAACGTGGAATGGCTTACTCTTCACGCCTGTCTTCTGTGTGGTTGAAGATGTTAAAGCGGGCTCTACCATTGTTAGTAAAAGTGTTCAGTTATAATTTTATTTTAAAAATATAATAAAAACCACCATTAAGCTATGGCAAATTGGTTTTGATGATTACCATATCTAGAACGTATCAGTAGCGTGAACTTATACTTTTTTATAGGAGAAGGTGGGAAACGAACAGCAGTCCGCTTAAAATTATTTGACCCGACGCCCATGGATATCCCCAATGCCAGAGGTACTGCAGATGCGTAGCTGCTAAAACCTGATATGAAGTATATACCTACAGATATGATCAACCCAAATTTAGAGGTGGTTTGGCTTGAGAAACTTAAAAAGTAACACACTTTATAATTTTTAAAAGTTTTATATTTAAACGAAGCTATCTTCATTAGTTATAAATAAAAGGTAAAATGATGTATAAATTCGACAGACATTAGGACATCGAATGTCGTTGTTCTATTTTAGGAAAGCTCTGTTCATTACGCTTATCTTTATGACGGAAGCTTTATTTCGTTCAAGTGTCACGACTGGATTTTGTACGCGACTGTACAAGTACAACTTTACGTCAAGGATTAACATAATTACGTGGACTTGAAGAAAGGTCTTTAAATTTGTCTGTATTTTTATTAAAAGTTTATACTTTATATTTTAAATATATTTAAAAACGGTAAAGATTATTTTTTTGCCATAAAAACGTGGCGCTTACTAGTCAGATTTCCGTAGTCATTGTCCAAATATGATAATAAGATAATTAATTAATTTGGTACATTTTTAGAAACTTAGTATGATAATAAGAGTAAGAAAATAAGAAATACTTACTAGAAAATGATTACTAGTTTAATTTTATAATACTTATAGGTTAAATGTAAATATTTTTCACTCACATTTTGTCCAACATCCATTGGAGCCAACGTATGGGGTTCAGTGCGCCGCGGTCTTCGCCACACCAAGAGGACGGCTGCAAACAGCAGCACGGTCCCCGCACCACCCATCGCTCCTAACGCCGCACTCCAAGCGTTGCTATTCCCGCTCCACCTATCCATTGCGACTCGAGCTTGTGGGCTAACCAGTTCCTTGTCTACTAAAGCGGTCGTGGATTCTACATTCCAATTTCTTCGGTGATCTTTAATATATTCAGTGTCCCAAGGTGCCACGCCGAGCTCGCTCCGTTCTCGCCACGGCTTATCTGTCCGATAACAAAATTAGCTACATAGAAATAATGTAACATCGATCCGTGCTCATAGACAACGGCGTATATCGAGTTTGTTGCTTATTGTTTTGTGGAAAGTTTATGATTTTCCATCACGTACAGCCATAAAAATATATCGAGAAAATATAAAGCATTGTCAAGTTAATAACAAAAATATTTTCATGAATTAGATTACTTAAAACATGAACTTTTTTTGTAACATTCATGTAAAACATCCGTAAAAGTTCTTACATATGCGAAGATTTCAAATTATTTGTACTAACTTTCACTTTAATTAACATTTAAAGCTGTAAAAGTGTAATTAATTTTCGCTTTTTTATGACAGTTAATAAAACATGAACGATAAAAGAACTAACAGCAAAAGTAACAGATTAAAGAAAATATTATTCTACGTAACAATCAGGCAACATTATGCAGATTGAAGTGACTCGAATCACATTTGTACGTCATCCATAAATTAATTCAGCCGTAAAAGCTGTAAAAGTTCATAGCCTCAGTGACTGTTATTACGCAAAATAAAATTACAAACAACAACACGGATTTTTGAAGTCATTTGAAATCCAACTTAAATTAGACGAGTAAAAAAATCTAGTACATAGCAATAATATTCAAGAATTATGCATTTATATACACAAATACATACCCATGTTGTTTATGTAGTTTCGTTATATTTTATAACTTTGAAAAATGTTTTCTTTTGTCGTGTTGTTCTGGAGACGTGCGTAGTGCGAGGTGACGCGCGCGACTGTCCGCCGACCGGCTAGGGCGGCCAGGGCGGGCGGCGCTCGTCTTATCATTAGGCCAACTTGTTTACTCCGATCCGAGTCCGTGATCTGTGTCGCGATGTTGACTTTATTGCGTCGACATAATTCGCCGCGATGCCTCCGCCTACGACCATGCTATTGCTACGTGTCGCTCCAACATTCAATCTAAACTGTAGTCAAATTATACAGTAGCACATTGAATACAGAATTAACTTACAGATTTTCACTTATTTAAATACAGGGATTTAAATTATTTAAAAGTAAATATATAACAAAATAATTACATTCATTTTTCAATCCTACAAAATATAGTAAAGATTCGATAAGAAAATGGTCCTTGAAGTAAATAGAAACAGAGGTACTTTTAAGCTTGTATAAATATATAATATATAGCTCCAATTTACCTGGAAACAAAATTTTGGAGACGTCAGTTTTATATAAATTATATTGAAGTCTCTAAAAATCGCGTATATAAAACAGATATTTTATTTGCGGCAGGCACACAATACGAATATGAATCCTGTTCATTTTTAGAAAAGCCACATGGTTCAGGGAACAATTAATTTGGGTCAGTGTCCTTACGTCCCGTATTTATATTAGAAACACAGATAATAATCAGTACCATATTACCTGAGACTTGTACATTTATTGTAAAGCTAGCTGTTGACCGTGACTACGTCCGTGCAGAATTTAAGATAAACATAATAAGTAATCTAAGAGTAGCTTAGGGGCTAATCATTTGTAATCTGCAGGTCCTAGTTCGAATCCCGCCATGTTTCAATGTGTTTTACGATTGTCGTATTTCATATGTACATTTACCCGACGTTATTACGGTGAAGGAAAACATCGTGATGCAACCTGCACATATCTGTGAAGATAAGCAAAGATATGTGTGAAGTCAACGAACCCGCACTAGGCCAGCGAGGGTACCTAAGGCCTAGTCACCCCTAATTTAGGGTAGGCTCCGAGCCCCTCAGTGGGGACGTTTAGTGAGCTGATAATGAAGTAGTCTTTGTGTTCTTGCAGACTATGTTCTGTATCTATATCAAATTTCGTTTATATCCGTTTAGCAGTTCTTGTGATGCTTTTAAATAAACATCCTTCCATCAGTCCACACATTCGCAGTTATGAGATGATAATGATGATGAGATTGACACAATGTTCATTCTGTTCCGTATAAACCAATCCGCCATTATACGTGTTATTTGAAGTAATTTTACTTAAAAACATGATTAGATATTTTATATTTATTAAACTCAGTATGGACGCTATAAGAAAATAATCAATTTAGCGATAAATGTGTTACCGTTGAACGGTTTCTCAATTTTCTTAATATGTTCGCAAGGAGACTTTTATTAGTGTGCGTGCTTGTTGTTCATAGCAACTACGTGCTGAGGATACTGAAGTTTAAAGCTGTAATAATGAAGCATTTATTATATAAGTTTTTAATATACTAAAAAGTACCTAACGTACCAGGTCCAGTTTAATTCGCCAAAACAGCTAAGCGATCGCTGTCCACAGACATTTGCAATTGCAAATGTGTTGCATACCTATTCAACAGACGAGGAGACGCGCGAGAAAATATTCTTCTTATGCATATTTATGTCTGTCACATCCACTTCCTCTACCCATATTTTCTATGTAAGAAAGAAGACCAATAAGGCGTTGGAATGTAGTATGGAAGTCTTGTTATTTTAGAGATTACAGCTGAAAACTTTTTTGGTTGTTATATCGATATAAATATATACATCACGCTATTCATTTATTATCAAGGTTGTTAAAAAGCAGATAGGGATGATAGGCTGTATGGGAATGTTTTAGTAATATCATATTAGATGATTCTAATCCAAAAGAGCAAAGACACGTGAAGTTCCACGTGGACGATGTCGCGGGCAAAAGCTAGTAATATTGTAAATGCGAAAGTTTAGATGGATGGATATTCTGAACGGCTCTCGATGAAATTTGGCATATATGTAGCGGATAGTCTGGAAGAACTCATAGACTACGTTTGATCCCGGAAATAGTAACGGTAATTTGGCACAGATATAAATCAACGGCTGGAGTAACATATGGGATACTAAGTTTTATTTCATTCCGCGCATTTCTTTTGTAGCTGTAACTTTACTTCGTTTAGGTTAACTAAAGACTAACACTGCTATTAACTTCTTAACATCCATAATGTATATAGATAATAAAATAAAAATGTCTGTATGTTTTAAAATATATACATATTTCGCGATTTTGGTGTATTTGCAACGCTTATAACGAAAGTACGATTTTTATAATTTGCGACTGTCCGCAAGCCGCGCCGGAACGGCTGGGTAGATTTTTACAAGACAGCTGATGAGTGCGGACATATTATAGGCTACGTTTGTTCCTTTTTTCCCGTGCCGCTTCTGACGGGAAGGTAGCTGAACGCACGCTGGCATATTATAGGATACTATTGTTAATTCTGATCTAACGAAGTCGCTGGCGACCACTCGTAATATACATATATATCGTAATAGACACGCCACCAACTAAAACCACGAAGTTTCAAAGGAAAGTTTTTAAGGAAAATATAAACAAATTACACTGAAAACTATTTTATTTTAAACTACTTATAAAACGTTAATAATAATATTTTCGCGTCTTCACTCCATTAGTTATTTTATAAATATACAATGAGAATATTCCACTAAAAACGTATTTGCGTTTCTGATAACAGACAAAAGAAACAACATAAACCGTTTTTACTTATACTAAAAATTAAACATAATTTTTCCACAACTCTTAAATTAATAAATTGAATTCTGATATGGAAGACGAAAAATAAAAGTAATTAGCCTTAAAGAAAAAGAGGTTCTCCTTTACAAAGGTTATATATTTAAAACTCTTATCGTTGTCTATCAATTTATGTGAAAAGGACTGTACCCACGACAGTTTGCATGATACGGTGTAAAGGTATAATAATAATATTTACAATTGGTTTCTCTTTTAGGTTAACGACTATTGACGTACTTAATAATCGGAAAATATTGCCAAAGCGCCATCTACATGTCTGTAGGTAAAAGATTAAAATACATTGTGTGAGGTGTAGTTTAATTACATTCTGACAGATGGCGCTAAACAACAATTACACCAAATAAAAGTGTTCCTTTTTTCAAACAGCAAAATATAAATTCTAAAGTAACAATATACACAATGAATAAAAATGTACGTAGTTCACAGTGTATTTCAGTGCTGGCTTATAAAAATATTCCAAGATATAATTTATTTATTCTAATAATTTTCATTGTGTCTAGTATTGTTATATAACAAAAGCAAATTACTAAGATTTCTGACTGTCTTCTGTTTTCTTTTCAAATGGAAATTCTTGTTTGTATCTTTGTACTCCGAGAGTTACAAAAGCTGAAATATAAACATATTATTAAAACATATCTTGTTCATCTATTTGTTACAAAGAAAAGATAGATATTTAAACAAAACAAATAGATTTTATTATAATTATTTGTATAAGTAAACAGATATTACTATAAAATAAAAAATAAAAATGATGCTGGTCAAAAGTCTAATTCAGTTTTTAATAAAAGTAATATATGTAGCATTCGCCTGCGACTCTGTAAGCGAGAATGTAATAAACTTAGTAAAAGCCTATATTTCTTCTAAACTATCTTCTACATCTATGCCTAATTCCATCTAAATCTGTTGAGCCATACTTTCTAACATGCAACCATCAGGACTTTTGCAATTATAATATTAGTATGAAGTATGATTTGAAACATAGTATTTATAATTTTTGTCTGTTTGAGTGAAGGTTATTAATAACAATTTAAAGCTAAGATAATGTATCAATCTTAGTAAGACCCTCACTATTTAGTGTAACTATTTTTTTCATATTACAAGGTGGCAAAAGAGAATTCACTCAAATAGCAAAGAGACTGCTGCCCATACAAATCCATAATTTCAGATGCATTGCCTACTTTTACTAAACAGAGGAGGTGATGAACTAAAAGAGAATTTTACCTCTTCCCTATCTTTGGTAGATAAGACTGGGAAGGGAAAGAAGACTAAAATAAGGCCTCCGGCACCAAATAAAAGTACTTATTAATTAATTTAAAATATTATGCGGTTAATGTCACACTGCCTTACTTAAAGGCCTTTCTTTCAGCTATTAGCTCCCTTCAAACCAAGGGAAAGACAAAGAGAATGAATAGGCATCGCCCGTGCTAGTTTGACCATCTTTTGACCAAATCTCCATTTAACATCATGGGATTGTGTACTGGCTTATTCATCGTAAAAAAAACAATGATGAAGAGCGGGATAACAGACAGTGGCTATAGATACCTATAGAATAATACAATTACAATGCAAGCTCATGAGTTACAATGCTTAAAACCTACTGTCTAAGGAATGTAACTTATCACGAAAAAAAATTACAGAACATTACCTAGTGAAATAGTAGAAAAAGTTAGTGTCCCAATGAATGATTTATTCTTCCAGGCTACATTTGCTATGTAAGCTCCAATTCCTATGAGGCCGGCTGCACCAACAATCCTGCATCCCAAACAATCCCGGGGGCGACTGCTAACTGTTGACGTCATGGTTAGATTGAATTCTTAAGCTTATTTAGTAAGTCTGATTCGCCTATTAATCTGTTAAATTTCACGGTTTAAATCTTAAATTTGTGTCTTGTGCAAAATGTAAATAAAATAACCTCATTTGAATTGTCACAAAACGTCAAAATCATATGTTATCATTATTTTTCACTTGAGAGAAATGCCAGAAGTTCTATATACATTCAGCCAACATCTTAAAAAACTTGATTAAACTAAACTTTTTATTATACTTGCGGAAGATGTTTCAATCCTTATTTGCAAGATATGTTTTTATTATAACTAAATGAAATTGTTAAAGTTAGGTTTTTTGACATTTCATAGCATAACTGATGTAATTAATTAAAATCTCGAATGCGATTTTGCTATTAAATTGTTTACTTGGACCTTGAATTCTCTCAAAAGTTATGTGAAATAGACTATATCACTAAGAATTTGGACTTTAGGGTTCGTTACGTGGTATATGGATGGCTACATTGCGTTGTAAGCTTATATGCTTTCCGTTCTTATTCCATTTTATTCTTTTTCACAAATCTTGACCTGCTTTCCAAGAACTCTCATGATATTGTGAATAAGTCTTGTCTTAACAAACAATAGGCGGCTTCATTCGTGATGAAGTGTCACCTTGGATATAATATGTGTATAAGTTTGAAACATGAAATAACAGCTAAATATGTAGTACTTGTTGCAACTGACGTAAGAATACTCACGCTAGTAACTTAAAGAGGTAGGTAGGGATTGCGGATTTTCATTGACGTGTTCCGACCACTTCTTCTCGCTTCGGCGTAATCCTTCATCCTTCTATTGAATTTCTTTACAATATTAATAAGATTAAAAAAATCTAGGGAATTCCCCTCTTACGTTTTTAACCAGTTAATATTTTTTGACATACACGCATTGGCACACAGCATCAGACGGTTTCTTCCCCGCTTGATCCGTTATCTATTGCTGACGCATTGTCGTTTTGACGACTAATTTGTTTTGCTTGACCAACGGGAAAACACTTTGCATAATAAGTACCGGCTACGGGTAAATGTTTTATCGATTTACTCGTCATTTTATTAGTCTGTTTGTTTTTTAATAACCAAATGTATAAATTGAGTTATCGCTTCCACGCAGATTGTTAAAAAAAAACGGTGAGAATAATTTCACCAATATCTTAAATGAAACAAAGTCGTGTTAGCTAAACCATTTATAGCTCCAAAACGTTCGAACTGTTTTTTGTGTTTTTGAATATGTCTATGTTAGGAATAGGACAATAAGTATTAAAATAAGATATTCCTAAATAAAAAATTAATAACAGTGAAAACATCAGTCTAGCCTATATGCTATAAAACCTAAACCTTTTCATTTATTGCCTTTTTTGCGGAGAATTTCGCGGGGTCAAATAGTAACTTATATTGTTGAAAGCACCGGTAACGAAGTGTGTGAAATTATGAAAATGGTATTTGTAGATTCAAGCTGGCATAACAATAATAACGGTTTAAGATATATTTTCTTTGATAAGAATTAATTTAAAAACATATCCAGATCTCACTAATTTACTCTGAACTAATTGTGACCCCAAGTAGCTACCCCAGCCAAGTTACATTTATATTGAGGCTAGCATTATACAATTCTTGAACACTTATTACTTAAAATATATCAGGTTCTGCACGGATATTTGTCACGACAGTAGAGTCTTATGTCAAGAGTTTCACATAACCAACGACAGGAGTGTCAATCAATCAGTTTGCAGTGGAAATCAAATCTTAATATGAGATAATATGAATACTTACGATATGGCACTGGTTATTGTTTAGTTATTGATTGTTTAAAACCCACCAATCACATAAAAACAATAAATTCTTATTGATTTTTAACTTTATTTTTAACTAGGTTACTAGCGTATGTGTTCTTCCAGACTGCTCTATGTCTATGCCAAATTTCAGCGAGATCCGATAGCCGTTCTGGAGATATCTTCTAAAAAACATCCATCCATAAAAAACTTTCGCATTTGAAATATTATTATAGCAGGATTAGTAACATTTAGTACCTTGTTCCTCAGGTGACTGAGTTAATTTGAAATTTATTTTACCAGTTGTTATGGCTAGCTGTAACAATTATCCTACTTCTTGAGGTTTTCATTGTGATAATTAACTTGCTGTAACTGACATACGGAAGACGCAAAGGCTTTTGCAGAATATCAGCGTTTTTACCCCAAATTACAAGGGGTACTAAACACATAGCTGAGCAGAGGCCCTATCAATTCTGTATTGCAACGCATGGTTAAAATGTCTATATGTTTAGTTATTTATGTTTCTTTGCAATTTTTACTTGTCATTAGTTTTGATTATTAATTTTAAATTATTTTTTCTCTCGTTTGTATTTTTTGTTCAAGTGTTTATGTTTTATTATATATGTTGCAATGTGTTTTTGAACTGATTAAATGTTTATTATTATTATTATTATTATTGATTATAACTGTCTATGGCATTTTTCAGTACCAAAAGATATTCTTTCTCAATTACCAAGGATTCATTTTCATTTAAATACGTGGATTATAAAAGTCGACGGAATGAACTGTGAAAATTACAGTGAACTACCATTTAAATTTAATCTGGATAATTCGTGGATCATAAGATGTAGGAGTAAAGTAATTTTCTTTTCAATAAAAAAAAACTAAATCTTTAAAAAAAAACCCTGGCTGGAAGTAACTACAAAGTGTACCTTGCACACTGTCAACAATAGAGTGGTGATCGTGGCGCGGCAGTCTCAAACTGACAGTCGCTCACTGCGGACCATAGTTACGAATAGTTCATTAGAACCGTATATGATCGTAATAAACGGGGAAAAATACATCTGTTTACAAACGTATTTTTTTACCTAATGTGCCAGATATTATTTATGGTGGGAGTTACCATTTAAAAAAAAGTATTTATTGTGTGATACAAAGTGAAATTTTATTTTGTGAATAAAAGATGTCTTTGAGAAGTTTTAATTGTTTGCAATGATAAATATATGCGTGATAAATTTTATTTACTAAGTGATAACGTTTTAATTAAGTGGTTAGGTAAGTGTTTTATAATTGTTACTATTGATAAGCAGTGCATTTTTATTTACTTTTATAATTTGAAGAGTAATCTTCAGCACGGATACATACGTGTCTGGGCCAAGGGTACCGTGTGACAGATTCAAATAGAACGGAAGAAGTGTCATTCACCTGCCAATTATATGTTCTACCTATTATTATTTTAACTAATTGAATTGTAAATATTATAACTCAGTGTTCAAATGCCATCATTTGAGTAGTAGTTTGAGCGACCGAGGTTCGTTACCCGATTTTTGACAATAATGAACAATTTTTCATGTTTTCGTATTTGTTTTAAAATATAAGGTGGCAAACGAGCAAGCGGCCGCCTGAAATCGCTAAAATAGCGAAGCGACCGCTGCCCATAGCCATCCACTATTGTAGATGCGTTGCTTACCTTTATTTGACGGAAAATGACACACGACAAGAGTATATCCCCCTTTCCTATGCGCCCCTCCTCCGTCAAATCCACTTTCCTTTCCCAGCCTTTTCTTATAAGAAAAGTGTGGTAAGGGCAGAGGATTATATTATAATTAGGACTCCGGCATCACGCTCATCAGACGGAACGCAGAATTACTTCCACTTCGCGCCTGTCTTCTGTGTAGTCGTGGTATTGCACCGGGTGAGCCGACCAATTCGTGCAACCGATGTTGTTATTGCTGGCGTCTACCATTGTTAAATATTTGTAGTGTAGTGGTCTCTGTGTGTAACACATATGTACATACATGTTTCGAGATTTATTGAGTTCAAATAAATAACTGAGTAAACTCATTTTTTTTTTATTTACTGGCCGTGAATAAATTTCAACAAAGGAGAGATATTTGCAATTTCATCTGAGCCTTATCTTACTAACTACATTATGGACAATAAGTATTGTGATTACAATAGAAATTACATATTTATGAAACAACATTCCAAAATATTATATAACGTTAATAAATAAGAAGAAATAAGGTCAAGTATACCATCAGAGGAAAACATCAAGAGAACAATGATTATACCACGTGGTATGCTAAGATCCTTTTTCCACTAGCACGATTACAGTAATTTGGTCGCTAGTTTTAATCCATTTCGATTGGAACGGTCCCTACTGTTATAGAATAGCAAGCCCTCGCTCAGAGTTGCGACTAGTCGCTCATTGAAAAAGGAGTCTTAAACCGACTTCGAATCCATACAATACTCCTTTGTCATTCCAACCAGTACAAATGGTGATACTCGTAGTTAAAGAACGTCGTATTGCTCCAAACAATACTGTCGTAGTCACTTGATCAATTGTTTGTCTTTGCTCATTTTATTATTGTTATTTTGTCTATGAAATGATGTTGGATAGTCAGGATAATAATTTTTAAGTGTTTCCTTGGTCCTTACCAAAAGTAATAAAATATAACTGATGTTCCCTTGAACATCAGTTATATTTTATTTCTTTTAAACTTAGATTTTATTACAATAATGCTTTACTAAATTATATTTGTTACTAGCTGTCGATCACGACTCCGTCCACTCGTTCTTTTACTAAAATAAAGAATTTTACTATTATTTTATATTACTAGCTGTCGCCCGCGACTACGTCCGCGCGTTATTTTTCTAAAATAAACGTTGTCTAAGTTACTCCTTATTACATCAGCTACCTGCCAATAAAAGTCCCGTCAAAATCGGTCCAGCCATTTCAGAGATTATACGGAACAAACAGACAGACAGACGGACATACAGACAGACAAAAACTGTAAAAAATGTTATTTTGGTGAAAGTACCGTATAATATTCATATACATGTAGTAAAAAACGGTTAGTAATTATATACACACAAACAGACACTCCAATTTTATTACATGTATAGATTTTAGGGTCCGTTCACACAGACCAGACCGTAGAGCATAGAAGTTTAATTTTACTTTACATGTCTTTTACTATTGCTCTTGATAAGTGAAGACGTAAAGCAAAATTAAATCTTTTTTCAAAAACATAAATTTGCAATCCAATTTTATTTGCGATAAAAAAATCACCTCTCCTCTAAGTGAAGGGACCCTTAGGCCTTTCAATGTTTGTTTTGAAGATGATCTATCTATTTAATTACGACCTTTGGTTATACAATACAAAATATCAGATGTCGATGAATGTAGATAAGTAATTATGTAGGTCGATCCCGCTCCTCAATACATACAATTAGATGTTTAATTATTATCTAAAAACCTACCTAACTCTGACGAAATCACAACCAAAGAGAATCATCTGTTGCGATTCTGTATTTTAGAATTTAACTTTTTGAAAGATGTTTTTTTAAAGGTCACTTGAAGTAGTCAGTAATCAAAAAGGTGTACCGCACTTAAGTTTAAAAATATAAAAATAATACAAATACAAATACAATTTTATTGGTAATATAAATTACAGGTCATAAAATTATAAATCGCTAATTATCAATATCGAAGATTATTACACAGTTTCAAATAAAAAAATCCTCGACGTTGTATAAGGCCTTCTGGATAAGCCATGCTTTTAGTTTTTTCTTAATGACGCGAGGCTGGTAGCCGCTGTGACGTGGTTCGGCAGGCGGTTGTAAACGGCAGGCCCCATGACGTGCGTCGACTTCTCAGGCTTGGCTAGTCGGCGCGCCACTGGAGCCAACTTGTCCGCGCCGCGAGTCACCATCCTTCTGCAGCCGGATTCTTTTCGAGTTTTAATACCGCTCAGTCTATGCCGTGTTAACATTGCTACCTGAAAAATAACTCATGGAGGCAATGTTAGAATTTGGTGCGAGATGAATAACGGTTTTGCCGAAGTGGTCCGCGGTATTATTATTAGGTAGTAATATTTATTTTAAATCAGACTACAAAGTTCGATATTGTTATTTTAGGCTTAGCATAGGCTTAAACACAGAGCGTCGGTGGCTCAGGGGCTAAGCACTTGACTTGCAATCTGCAGGTCCTGGTTCGAATCCCGCCATGTACC
>JAAOEG020000028.1:2158135-2169847 GCA_011763625.2 Papilio bianor | reverse complement strand
GCTGGATCGATTTTGACGGGACTTTTATTGACAGGTAGCTGATGTAATAAGGAGTAACTTAGGCTACGTTTATTTTATAATAAGAACACAGCTAGCATCTTTATAAGAACGTATACTGTGTGTAAAATAAGTTTTACATAATTGTTCTAATGTTTGTTTGGGCAATGGTAATTCACAGTAAACAAGGCGTTGCCCGATGCTAAAGCCCGTATTCCGTGCTTTGTTTTATTGATCTTTGTTCGAAACACACTAATCTATAACTCAAACAAAGCATAATGTAGAAGCAAGTACGGATTCAACTACGCCTACACATCATCATCGGCTAACTATAGGTTCTCTCTGAGGGATTCGGAGCTGTTCCTAAGTTAGGGGTGACTAGACCTTAGTCAAGCACGCTGTCCCAGTGCGGTTTCGATCACGATGTTTTCCTTAAAAATAAGGACGTCGAATTAATGTACATATGAAATTCGTAATTCTAAAATACATCCTTACATGGCAGGATCTGAACTCTGGATCTCCAGATTACAAGTCAGCCAACCCCTGAGCCACCGTCGCTGAGCGCCGTCTACATGGAATCCATTGAAAAAAATTGTCGTGATTTCAACTTAAATCATTTATATCTGTTTTAAAAATGGTTGTATTTATTGATATGCATATTTTATTCGTTCTCTTTAAACTACAAATCAAACAAATATTACATTTATATATTAGTAGTGTAGAAATTTTTGGACAAGATGTGCGACGCTCTCCGCGCGGTCGCCTTTGACAAGCATTTCCAATTTGTGGCTTAAACTATTTGAAGCGATTTACTATGAGAAGGGTTTAATAGTAATTCAAGTGTCTGTAGATATAACCAAAACAACGTAACTGTGTTCAGTATCGGGTAATAGACTCTCATAAATATGTAATGATGGATCGAACCTAACGCCTGTTTCATTACTGGGACTATAATTTCATTAATATACCATTAGGCCTTAGTACATTTTATATATTTGTTTTATATTTTTATATTCATTTTATATATATATATATATATATTTGTTGTGAAAGGTAAAACAAGCAAGCATTTCCATCATTAATTTGGATGTATTACGATGTATTAATTTAGGTGAATGCAAAGGAGCCAACTGAAAATCATCGCAGGGACTGTTCAGGCCGCCCTTGCATACTCTGAGCTGGCTCCTGTTGCCACACATTTATTTCAATCGTAGTAAATCGGAGCTATGTATGTTTTTATTGAATCTGTGTGGTAATAAATATGTTTTCTCTTAAATTGTTTAAACTTTCGTGAGACATTGTTATAACAAAATAAAAACGGCTAACTCACGTATATTTAATCCGGTGTCGGCACCGACTAGTTTCGAGCCCATAGGGGAATTTTCTTTAGGGTGAGTGGGACTGTTATAATTTCGCGTTCGCGGCCCCTCTCTCACCGAGTGAAATATACGTGAGTTAGCCGTTTTTATTTTATTATGTTTATTCTCTTTCTTTCTTTCACCATTACGTAAAATCTAATGTTGTTTTTTCTTTATTTTAGGAATAGAATAAGAGTTATAAAATCACAAAAGCATAAAGCTATCTACTTCCAATATCCTATTTGGGGTAAAATTGAGATCTTTTCAATTTATCGTACGCCTCGAACCTATTTCCATTTCATTATGAAGACAAAAGAGGCACGAAATATAAGGATCGCGAATTCCAATTTAGACACGAACTCATATTAACTAGCTAAGCACACGCACTCGATACGCCTTCCATGTAATGAGAGTTTCGATGGATTTTTTCAATGAATTTTAATATTGAAAAAAGGAATGGTATAAGTAAATTCAAATAAAAACACTTGTAGTCTTTATTACCCTTTGTACAAGCGACGACGACATGATATCCCACATTTAGATTTTTTATTTAAGTTTTATTTTGATAAGACATTTTTATTTATTAAAATGTTATATGTCGAAAACATCATCGTTATCTCTGTAATATGGTCGCTAGCCTAAGATCAAGGGTAAGTGGATGCTAATAGTAAAAAAAATTGCCGATATCATCAAAATGTGTGAGTATAACTTTTTTCCAAAGTAACATACAGACTTATTAGACAGATTATTGTATAGATTTTACATTTTCGATTTGATTTGGGGTAGCTTACCTCCCTGCTGCCCTGGGCGATGCCCTGCGTTAACGTCAATTCTAAGAAGCAATATTGTTAAAGGGTATTTGGTTTCATGGAACTATAAGCTTGGTTATTCGAGATTTTTCTTAAAATATTATTAGAAATTAATGGATTCATTTCTGTATCTCATTGAGAGCTATCTAAATAGCTTCCAGTAAAGTGTTTGCGTTTATGCGAAGTGCTATTTCACAAGTAAATACTATTTTGTAATGAAATTCAATTTGTATGCAAAACAAACTAAATACTCTACCAAGTTATTAATTTATTTAACTTACATGTTTCGTTTAAATAAAAATATAATTTCGACTAATGACAAATTGTTGTCTATGTATTTTTAGAGAGAATATGAGAGATGATAATATGTATTGATAAAAGTGACTGTGTAGCTCAGTTTTATGGTAAAAAAGATCAAATATTGTAATTTATTTAATATTCAGCAATAACTGTCTAAAGACTGTCGCTGGCTTAGAGGCTAAGCACTTGACTTGTAATCTTCAAGTCCTGGTTCGAATTACGCCATGTACCAATACGTACATATGTTATTCAATTTTCGAATTTCATATCTACATTTTCCCGACGGTTTTACGGTGAAGTAAACATCGTGTTCCATCCTGCACACAAAATCGCCAAACTCGCATTGGGCCAGCGTAGTTGACTAAGGCCTAGTCACCCCAAGCTTAGGGTAGGCTCCGAGCTACTCATTGGGGACTTATAGTGAGCTGATGATGATGAATAACTGACTGATTCATTGGGAATGTGAAATTAGAGAATAGTTTTGTGTATGTGAGTATAGGCACTTAGTTAAACTTTACGTAGTAGGTATCACAAAATGTAACAATTCAACCGTTCAGTCTTCCAAGATTCTATTTCACAAAAGGACACTTATTTCTTAATAGCTTGAAGCAAATTTTTCTTTTGATAAGCTCAACGGTAATATATCTTAAGTACGAACTTTTTTATTTACAAAACAAAATTTACAGTTATGTTTTCAGAGGTGTTAAATAAGAACAAAAAGAAAATCTTATCTTCACACAAACCGAGACCTTTGTAAATGTTTTGTAAGTCAAGTTTAAGACTTGTTTATTTCTTGTTCAAACATAAAACTAAGAGAAAGATAACAGTGTATTTTTTTGCGTTTCAGTAAATTTAATAGGAACTACATCATCTCGATAGCTGACAATCCACAACTGTGCGGTTCTCGCGAAACTTTATGCCTCGCACAGCCACTTTGTGGAATGGTATGTTTTCGGCGGTGTTTCCAAACCATCAGACTTACGATCCTTCAAGAAGCGAGTGTAACACCTACTCAAAGCCCACCTACGCATCTGTAGTTCCTTTGGTATTACGTATGTCCATGTACGTCGATAAGATTACCTCGGTGTTCACGATGTTCGTTTGCCTTCTTTTATAAAAAAAAAACAAAAGCTCTTCATTTCTTTAAGCACATTATTTTATATTTGCGAAAAGCCAATCTATACTAAATATTAAAAGTTTTTTTTTCATTTATTTTCAATACAAATTTATAAAATTTCATAAAATGCTAAAAATAATGCAAATGCATATACTTAATACTAAATAAACCTTATTGGTTTATCACAAGTGTAATGTGACCGTTTTACGTACATTGGTATTGTTTGTTACAATGCCCTGTGTTGTGGTGTCCGTATTCAGTGTATTCTCACAACCTTGACCATTTCCTCGGTACATCTTTCATCATAGATATCGAACTAAAATTAAGCGATCATAAATCAGAATAATCTATATCTATGTACATACAATTTGTAATTTAAATGGCTTCTAAAGTTTTTGCACACAAATGAACTATTTGTTACCAAAATGTTTTGTGGGATAAACTCTCCGACTGTGATAAAACAATAAATCTTGGTAGCCCTTGAGATTCTGAACTGACTTCTTGTTGTAAGCAGTGGTCTATATTCGATAAATCACCGTCAATACTGAAGATCAATTTGTGTTTATTCCCAGTGCCTTTTAAATAAATTAATAACAATGACATTTCTTAAAAAACGATCGTTAGTGTTCTTTTGTTATTTTTATCTTTATATATATATATATATATATATATATATACATATCTTCTGTGCGTCTGTTTGTCACTAAGCTCCTCGTCGTCTGGACTGGATTAATGAAATTTGTTGTCTGCCTTCAGGTGGACTCGAAAATGGTTTAGATTTACAATTCAGACTAATTTCAATCGTTTGTTTAAACTTTTAATTCATGATTAGTTTTTTTTTTTAATATAATACAAGGTGGCAAACGGCCACCTAAAATCACTGAAATAGCGAAGTGACCGTTGCCCATAGACATCCGCAATTGCAGATGCGTTGCCTACCTATAATCGACGGAGGAGGAGAAACACTGAAAAAGAATATTTCCTCTTCATATGCGTTCTCTCCTCCGTGAAGTCCTTGTTGTTGATTTTTAGACGTTTACATTTGATACCGTAGACTACGCTACGTTTACAGTGTAGATAATTCAGTATTTCTATTTCTAATCTATTTTAATACCAGCTTTTTCCGCAAGTTGGTGCTACGATCAAAGTCAGTCATCTATATTTTGTATTATATTTTTCGGTTATTTGGCTCAGCGGACTCAATAAATTTTAGCATAGATGTAGAATATAGTCTGAAAGAACATAAAGAATAATTCCATGCACTATTTCTATGCGGGCGGAGTCGCGGGCGACAGCTACTTTCGTTAGAAAATTTAATGTTCATTATCTATAGTTATTTCTTAGGATAAAAGCTTATTCATAATGTAATTTTAAAACAGGCAAAATGTCAATACTTGGTCCAAAGTTCTTGTAAGTTGGGCCTTAAGTTGGAAGATTGATGTGCCGATTAACGACCAAAGTCGACGCACGCTGCGTCCACTTGAACGGTTAAAGCGAACATTTATTTCATTACTTTTAGTACTTGTGGGGATAAATATAACATTTGAATCCAAGTAACGTACAAGACCAGCCTTAAGTTTAAATCACTCTGAGAAACATCCTAAGAAACAGTTATTCTAAAAAATCTCAAATGTGAATATTACTACGAAAAATCGATATTTTCGTTTTCAATATTTAGGAATTATTTAGTTATTTAGTCATTATTACATTTTATTATAAGAGAAGGGGGCAAACGAGCATCGTGAACACCGAGGCGCTTATCGACCCATGGACATCCACAACACTGAGGAACTGCAAATGCGTTGCCGACTTTTCAGAAAGAGTTACGCTCACTTCTTAAAGGACCCTAAGTTGTATAGGTTTAGAAATACCGCCGATGACAGACCATTTCATAACGCGGCCACAATAAATAAGGAATTTAAACTAACAAAAAAATTAAGTATAATAACTATGCAGTTCTAACTTCAAAAGTACAAATAATATTGTAACGTGTATAGTTTTTAATGTATATGAGATATAGTCTATATATTTATATGTGCCATATTTTATGTACCATACTTGTAGTGCGAAGATATATGGAATTGGACGTACAATAATTGGTTAGTTGCTCACTAAGGGTGTCATTTGCTGTTCTAATAAGGTATTATTAATTAATTATCTATTTGAAGGTTTTAATTTTAAGGTGTAAACATTGCCATGTATGCCATTTGGAAATTATTCCAAACAAATCAAATAATTTGAAAGTACGGTTATATTTTACGAGTAACCGTGGTATAAGCTGGAGTTTCAAATATTATAAAATAGAAATTATATCCAAAAGAGTTTAGGTTATGTATTCAAAAAATATTAAAAATATTTTGATTAAGTAATTATCATAAAATATCAAATATTTAATTATAATAAAAATATTGCAGACAAAAGCCACTGGCTTTGACTTCTTTTAGCCCGATGTTTGTCAAATATTGTGTGGAATCATTACTCTCTTCTAACCATCGTCATTTACCAGGCCTTATCCCACTCACGTTGGGAAGCACAAGATTTTATAAACCTGGATGTTTAGCTTATTTTTTACAGCCAGCCTGCCTATTGCCATTGAAAAAATAATTGGATACACTTGGAAATCAATTAAATATTTTCCATTTAAAATAACTTAAAAGATACCAAAAAATGGAAAATGAAAAATGATTTATTGCTTAAACATTACATAATACAAAGTTATACTTGTGTCGGGACTTCCATGTATGCATCCGGAAGGAACTTTTGATTGGAAGCCCCGCTCTTCCGTGTAACTTAACATATCGTAAAGTACCTTCATAATATTATATACTGTTATATTATACAAACAAATTCATTATTAACAATTACTAAGTATATAAAAACAAACATTTAACTTAAAACATTCGTGAAATTTATTTAAAGGTTTAACATATACCAGATATCGTATCATAAACTAAATAATTATAGTAGAAAATTTCTAAAATAAATAAACAATGACTTCCTCTTCTAACAAATAGTAAAAACTAGCGGTCCGCTCCGGCTTTGCACGGGTATAAATCTGAAAAATCTCGTACGGTTCAGCCTGCGTCTGTTGCAATGTAAGCGGAAAAAATTTAATTCTTTACGACATATCATTAGAAACCTCAAAAATAACAGTATTTCTCCACTATTTAATGAATGTTATTAAACATATAAACCTTCATCTTCAATCACTCTATCTATTAAAAAACCGCATCAAAATCCGTTGCGTAGTTTTAGAGATTTAAGCATAGTACATATGGATATAGGGACAGAGAAAGCGACTTTGTTTTATACTATGTAGAGATAATAAATTAGTATTTTTCTCAATCTACAATCAAATAGAATGAAAATTAAATTATTGTTCAGTTTGTTAATAGTTATCACCTAATAGAGCAAGGAGAAATCGACAATCAATATATTTCGCTACAGCTCATAAGAACTCGCAATGCAATTACTTTTTTAAATGCGTTTCACTTCTTAGCTTACAATCTGTACCTCACTTGGAATACCGTTTACCTAATTTATTTTAATATACTTACCTTGGAAATAAGTCTAATCCGTATTTAATTCCCCTTTAATATCCAAAGAAATTCAATTCAATCTGCTTTGACTGACTGCTTTATTTGAGGCAGTAAATTGAATAAACGTAAATTTGTTTGAACGTCGTTATTAAGCCAGTTTTTGTATTACAATATTTAAGTGAAGCCACAGTAATATTTTTATTTCATTAACCATCGAGAAATAGATAAATTTACTTTATAAATGAATTCATTAATAATTGCTGAAACCTAAAACGGGAAAATAATACTTCTCGTGAAAGTCAATGTCTATTTTCGATAAAGTTTACTCCGTAATAAATACTGATTTCAATTTTCCTCAGAGGCCGCAGCGAGGCGTTCATTCAATAAGGCTGTCAATCCATCTTTCCTTTATTCTCATGTTTCCGGAATCAGGGCTGTACATACAAATAGAAACTTAATATTTCCTTGGAAAATAAAATTTCTTCTTTTAATTTTAAAGATTACAATTACATTTTAATTTTTAACTCTCATATAAATTGCAGACAATTTATTTATCTTATCGTATTACTAATCTTACTTCTTACTTTGTATTATAAATGTGTTTAGATGTGTTTTAATGGATGTTTGTACGAATATATCTCTAGAACAGTTCAACGGATCTTGATAAAATTTAGCACAGATATTGAACATATTCTGGAAGACACTTACTTATTTTTTTATTAATTCCTCACGGATGGAGTCGCGGGCAAAAGCTATACTTAAATAAATATTAAATATGCTGTTTATTGTACTTTAAATATTAAATTTAAGTATTGCTATGTACTTTAGAACATAAATTACTACAAAAACATAAAGTAACATACACAAAGGAAAACAATATTTTTATTCTTTGCCAACTAAATCTTCGTGAAAATCTCATTTGCGGGCGGAAAATGAATTTGACGCTACGTTTATTTCGTAACTGTTGCAGTTTGTACAGTTGTCCTTAAAATAAAACTTTCTAGAAGAACAATAGAAGCTGTGTGATTCTCTATACGGAGATATGTACAACTATAACAAAAACATAATCACGCCCGTAACCCATAGAGACCACGGAATTCCATTTGTCGCGATCCTGAGACACTTCCTTTGCTCCTTCTACATTCATACATAAGTAATTCTCAATAAATATGATACGGGTGTCTTCCTGGAATCGACATCTATTTGTTGAATATAGTATTTTCCTCGCAACTGTTATTGAAAGATAATGACATAACTGGCAAGCTAAAGCAAAGCTCTTTTATACTTGGAAACGATATTTCCAATAGTATGTTCTGAATAGAATAAATTTAGTATTCAGTTCACGGATCCTTTTAGAGTACCCAAGTTACGCAGAATCAAAACATACGCTAGATTGCTGCCTTTCAATGCACCATTCATAAAGTTTAGCGTTATCTAAATTTACTTGTATTATTTCACAGTCTATCTATAAATGCAAAAGTATAAAACATTAACTCAGATGTAGATCATTTATTTATGGAACTAGTCAAAACTACTTATCGGAAAACTCTGAGAACAAATTGTATGGATTAAATAATAACGCTTCCTCGTGCTTGTGTTGCTAATCTTACTAACAATATCTAATGTGTACTTCAGATATAAGACAATTTTGGATGAAACTGGCAACATTTTTTCGGAGCAGACAATAACTAATAAGACATTAATTATCTTTCTGCAATTTCCTTTTTCGCCACAGCTTCTATTATTTCTTTATTAGAAATAGCGTTAAATGCCTTGGAAATACGAGAAAAGGAAAATCTCTTTAGAAATAGTATGAGATTTTGACAGATTACCAGTAAGTCAACCTACATATTGGGGACTAAAGTATTAAGCTAACCTAATCCTAGCTTCCTTTCTATTTTACAGTAAGTATTGATACAATATTTCTCTGTTATCTGATTACTTGACAGAAGCTGTCCGTAAAACTAGGTCTTTGAGAGGGACTGTTAAATAGTCACTAACGGTTTCTATTAATATAAATTCCTCATACACATCACGATGTTTGGGGTAGTTAATCTTTGGCAAACATTTTTAAATAGCAGGTAGCAGTCATTAGACTGCAACGGGCTACCTGCTATACCTGGTTTCGTGCTTAGGACAGCACATATTATAAAAAGAAAGATAAAAAGAAAAAAGAAAGATTAAAAGAAAGATCTAAGAGTAAATATTAATTTAAATTTTTCTGATGGCACGTAATTTATAAAAGTACTTTTTATTTAAATCATTTTTATTCCGTCGGTATAGTTAGACAGATAAAATAGTACAGAACGTTTTTCTTCACAGAGTAAAAACAACTTTGCAAATTCCTTAAGCTTTTGTACCTTGCATTATATTGTGGCTCTGCTGTTAAACAAATTGCTTTGAGACATCTGTTACTTTTCTACTTTTATAAGTACATTTGAAATTAATCTCTGCAAAAAATATTAATTTTAACATTATTATATGATTTTCTAGCTTTAGCCCAAGACTTTGTTCGCGCAGTATTAAAAAAAATGTAACCTATATCCGGAGATAGGGTTTCTGATTTTTTTTCCGAATCGGCTCGCTGAAAGAGCCCGCTTTAACATTTTCCCGCGGATGGGTCCACGGACCCCGTGTAATACCATACAAAAAACAGGCGTGAAGTGGAAGCTATTCTGCGTTTCGTCAGTTGAATAAGCGTACCGAAGGCCTAACATTAGTCCTCCTTCCCTTCCCACTCTTTTCTAATAAGGAAAGGATGGGCGGAGGAAATAGATTTGACAAAGGTGTAGACGCATGGGAAGCAGAAATATTCTCCTTCTGTACTACGTCTCCTCCTCCTTCCATTAAAGGTAGGCAACGTATTTGCACTTGATACCCATGGGCATGATGATGGATGTCCATGGGCAGCGGTCGTCGGTATTTCGGTAAATTCAGGTGGCCGCTTGCTAGTTAGCCACCTTATACTATAAAAAAATAAACAGTCAAATCTATTCTCTGCATAATATTAGTATGGAGGGAAGATTTGTTATAAGTAGTCAGAGTAAGCCAATAAATTTAATGTAACATAGTACACGAAGTACATCGTTTAATGATAATTCTGTCATCTTGTATTGACTGAGCATTTTGTTCGTGTTAAATTGAAATTTCACATCAATATATCTCTTTTGTCTTCGTAATGAAATGAAAATGGATGAAAGGCGTGCCAAATTGAATTTCTCTCGAAATACTTGCAAAAATAATACGCGCATTTAACACTTTTTGATTAAAATACGATAAAATCTTTGTTCCTTTATTAAAAAAGTACTTGTATTTTAGTATCAGCGAGCTAAAAGACAATTAGTCAAAGCAAACGATTGTTAGGAGCAAAATATAGCCGGGAGCAAAAGGTAGCAAAAGTAAAGGGTCGGTTAAGAATGTTTGAATATCTCGGAAGATAAAGACGCTAGCTAACTGAAATAATTGGGCATGATGGACAATTAAATATCCTTAAAACAAAATAAAATACCTTTATTAATTTATTTATATTTCATTAAAAAACATACATACAGGAGGATAATATAGTATTTTTCATTAAATTTTATTTTTATTTACATTTTAGTACTTACTGTTGCCACTAAATACTAAATTCGAGGTATTAAAATTTTCTTAACTGACCCTTTATTTTTGCTCATGGCTGTAGTTTCATTTGGTAAATAGAACTTTAAACTAACTGAAAACTAAAGTTTACGTCATGTGTCATAATTAGAATCATCAACACCTCACTATACGAGTACCTCACTGAGGGGCTCATAGCCTACTCTAAGTTAAAGGTAACTAAGCTTTAGTCAACCACGCTGGTCTAGTGCGGATTGATTGACTTCACACATATCTTTGAATTTCCTCTCTGATACGTGCAGGTTGCATCAAGATATTTTCATTCGCCATAAGTACGTCGGGATAAATGTACATATGAAATTCGTAAATAAAAAAAATGTACATGGCGGGATTAAAACGCAGGACCTTCAGATTACAAGTCAAGCGCTAAACCCTGAGCCACTGACGCTTAAAATTAGAATACTTAAAAATAATATTAAAATACTGACATACGTTTAGTTTTTTAATTGTTTCCTTTCCATACTTCATCTCAACCTGTAAATATTAACAGTAATGGTCTTACCGTCCAATTTTTTATTGCATACGACAACAAAGTTGCAGATTGACATATCCAATTTGAGTACATTTACACGGAGATTGGTTTTAGGCTAACCATGTTAATTGCCTTTTGGCAGTGCTGAATCTAGTCAGTGTAATTAGCAAGTCAATCAAGAAAAAACAAAAGACTGTCAACTGAATAATGTTTACACTGTCATATACTTTATTGCGGAATATACTAGAATACAATATATAGGAAAAAACAATTTTACTATTATTACAAGTTTTAATCAATGAAATAATATTGAAGGATTATTTTGTATAATCACTACATAGTATAAAACAAAATCGATTTCTCTGTCTGTATGTCCCCTTGACTGGTTAAATCTTTAAAACTACGTAACGGATTTTGATGCGTTTTTTTTAACAGATAGAGTGATTGAAGAGGAAGGTTTATA
>JAAOEG020000028.1:1807311-1820701 GCA_011763625.2 Papilio bianor | reverse complement strand
GGTAGTTTTTAAGTTTAAAAATTAACCAAAAAAACGGAACCCACCTGCAAGCACTTCCTGTCGATTACAAAAAGAATTATCAAAATCTGATCACGTACGGCGGAGTTACGTGGTAACACAAATAAAAAAAAACATACAGACGAATTGAGTACCTCCTTCTTTTGGGAAGTCGGTCAAGAAGATAACAACTCATTGACAAACAGTGAACATGTCGTCTCACTTTTGCATGCTTAATACATCTCAACATTGGTTTCATCTGCTTTAATTATGATCGTTAAGAAGCTGCTAAAACGACATTTGAAATGTTTACGAAGTTAGTTATACGAGTATCAAAATTAAACATGAATTTATGTTATAATAATGACCATATTTTGCTATAATACACATATAAAAATATTTAGTAGTAGCCCGTTTTAACATCTTCGCACGAATTAGCCGGCTCCTCCACACAGAAGATAGGCTTGAAGTGGAACCAATTCCGCGTTTCGCCTGATAAGTGTGTGTGACGGTAGCCTTATTTTAGTCTTCTTTCCCTACCCACACTCTTCTTATCTTGAAAGGATGGGAAGGAAAATTAGATTTGGCAGAGGTCGAGATGCTTAGGAATGGGAAATATACTCTTTCTGTGTTCTCCTCTCTCAATTAAAGGTAGGCAACGTATCCGCAATTACGCTTATGGTCAACGGTCGCTTCGCTCTTTTAACGAATTCACTTTGCTCGTTTGCGACTTTATACTATAAAAATAGAATATCAATATATTTAATAGTATAAGGTGGAAATCGAGCAAGCGGTTACTTAAATCTATCTTCTTCTTCCTTCCTCATTCGTTCTCCTGTTTCCTTTACCTTATTTTATAAATAACAATAACTGAGAACGAAATAACTGACATAACATTTTATTGTACTAACTAGCGGCCCGCTCCGGCTTCGCACGGGTACGCATAAATCTGATAAATCTCGTATGGTGCAGCCTGCGTTTGTTGGAATGTAAGCGGAAAAAACGTAATTATTTACGACATCACGTTAGAATCCTCAAAAATAACAGTATTTCTCCACTATTTAATGGATGTTATCATACATATAAACCTTCCTCTTCAATCACTCTATCTATTAAAAAAAACCGCAACAAAACCCGTTGCTTAGTTTCAAAGATTTAAGCACACATACATATGGATATAGGGTCAGAGAAAGCGACTTTGTTTTAAACTATGTAGTGATGTATCGGCCGAGGAGATTCACCGTAATGCATGACTTTAAACAATACAAATATAAATAACGCTTTATGATGTTAGATACGAAGCTTACCCACAGTTTTGTGTTCGGTGCACTGCAATAAGTAAAAAGCCAGTCCGGTTCCAAATACGTAGACCAAGTTAATGGCATGCTATTTAAACTTGGCAAAATGGCTTCCGAGTTAATCGTTGTCATTTACGCGAGCACCTTCATAATAGTCCAAAGTTCTGAACTCACTTATTTTATTTCTGTCATTTGAGCGAAATTAAATTTTGGCCCTTTTGAAGATTAAGTCTAAATTATTTAAAAAAAATGAACAATCATGATCAAGATCATCATCAAGAAAATGGTAAAAATAACTTTGCTTACGTAAGAATAACTTGGGATATGTGTTTTTGACGCGATGCTTTATGTGAAATATATTCTAAAGCGGAGACCTCAGCTAAGCCATGCACCATTTCTAAACATAATGATTTAATAGAGTGGAATATAAAAAATATCTTATATTAAAAACAGTGAATTTTTAATAATAATTATAACAATTATGTAAAAAAATTATGCTCAGCTTCAGAATAACTTATCTTCGTCTGTAGTTTTCACCCGAAGGAACAATCCACAAGATACCAGAATAAATTGTATTGCGCGAGCCTTTTCTGCCCCCATGTAAATTCTGAGTATTTATCTCTGTCGAGATAATTTGGGTCAAATAAAATCAGAAAGGGCAAGATTCAGAATTGTTCAAAATTGTTCCTTGATTTTGCATCCCGTAAGATTGATTGATCTTTTGTTAAAATATTCCATCGTCTATCGAGTTTTTGTCGACTTTTTCTTTTGATATGAAATATACTTCGACCTGCTACAAATGTTCAAATAATTTATTTAATCCGGCTCGAAGGACCATTTTGTTGCACGTATTACAACTATTATGTAAAATAATAATATAAATTAAATGAACGTAAAAATAAGTTATAAAAGTAAGACAATGTTCTGTTGCGGAAGATGAAAAAATTATAATAATAAAACAAAAGACGACAAAAATATTAGAAAGTAAAAGTAAACAATAAAAAGTAAAATAATCCAAAGAGGTCGACTGCGCACTGGCCACATAACTCCGGGCTGCAACAACTATAAATTACTAACATTTATATAAAGCATATACCCATAAAATCATGATTCTTGATTTGACTATTAGTGGTATAAATTAATCTAAATTAAACTGTTCCATTTTAATTTATTATATACATTATTAAAATAAATCTAAATAATTAAAAAAATATAAACTAAACTGTATTATTTTGATATTTCAAATATTTTTTTTATTTTTTTTATTAAAGTCTCTGCATACACTCTGTCCATTATTTTTACCGAGTAATAACTTTTAAGCCATTAATTAGTTCAATATGACCTTGAATATCTCATTTGTCTTCGTTATTTTTTCGTCTTGACTCTTAAATTTGGAAGCAAAACTTTCTTAGGTCATAAATTTGCCTCTGGTTAAATATTCGACTTTTTAAATTTTTAAAGAGTTGAAAAGGTTTTGAACGTCCTTAAACGGTTTTTATTTTTAGAATTGTTGTTCAACTTCAAACACTTTATTAATATACTAAAACCGTCTCACAAATCAAACATTTCCATACAAACTTTCAAGCCATATTTATATTGTTATTTTACATCCTAGAGTTTAAAATTTTAACAAAGTTTTATTGACATACATATATATTTATATCGAATTAACAGCAAAATAACTTTGATACTTCTAGCTCTAAAAATGACGATAACTCCAAACAACCTTCTTTCCTCCTTCCCCTTTGAACACCTAACAAAACCCTTTTTTTGCATTAAAAAGTAGCCTATGTCCTTTATTTGGCTGTAGACTATCTTATACATTCCAAACATCAAGCACCATACATACTAAATTTCATTAAAATCGGTTTAGTAGTTTTGGAGCGAAAGCAAGACGCACAGAGAGACAGACCGAGTTACTTTTACGCATTTATAATATTAGTAAGGATGACATCTTCAATAAAACAAATATAAAATTAATTATAGACCCGTGAGATGAATGAACTGGTTTATTCATTTTGCTTTATTATTTAAATAGTTAAATCTATCACCTAATTTATTATTTCACAATAAGAATACTTAAATTATTGTCTAGAGTAGCAATAGAAACAATCTTACAACTGTACTTCAGTTCCTTCCTACCACACAAAACGCTATGAAACGTTTAAATCCGAATGGTGCTGTAAAATTAAGCAACTAGGTAAAATTGTAATTTACGTTTTCGCCCATTAAAAGTCAAGTTTCACGACAATTATCCAAAGCGCCTCTCTTGGCTAATAGTTTCAACCAAAGTGCGTTTTACTTTCTACAGAATTTAGATTTTGGTTCCTTTATCTAATACGAATTGCCATAAATTATGTAAAATAAATATTAATGTTTTGTCCCACCTTGGCACAGGGGGCTTAGAATAATATAGCTTGCCTGTATCCTTTTACACAATAAGGACACTATCGTGGTACACAACCGTTCCACTTGAGTCTCGGTATACGACTGATTCAGCTGCCACGGGAAGTAAGCGCATGCGATCAACAAGAGGATCAACTGACTAGTTGGTTCACATTGGCGATTAATAGAAAAGTCATAAAGAAGAAGTAAGAAATTTCATAAATACTATAAAATAAGTGTAAGATCGAACTTGCCACTACAATTTCGTTTCCATAAAATTCACTGAATGTTTCATGAAGCTTTTCGTATCTATTATAAGATTCCACCGTCTCTTTTAGCTTTAATGTTTCATCGGTTTGAAATTCAGGTCCAAGTATTGCCAGTTCATCGCTATTATTTTAACAAAAACATATGTAACCTATAACCAAAGGCTTTCTCATTTTTGTACTTCTCTTAGGCAGTAGAAGTCCTTGGTAATAATATTATTATTACGAAACAAATACACTATGCATGACATCATCACAAACACAACAAACGAACTCGAACGAACGAAGTTTTCGTTCTGCCAAAGAGATGGCATACTGGCCACTAAGACCTTTGCCATTTTAATTAAGAATAAAATATAGATGAGAGGAAATCGCACGGACAGTTGAAGACAGGTGAAATGGAGTAGTGAACAGACTTTTGATGAAAATATCTTGTAAATATATATAGCATTCTTTAACATTTTTAACTACATAATTAAAAGTATTTTAGCTTTTTTATGATGACTATTTCAATTGTTTTGAATGTTAATAGACAGTGTTTAAATGTTAATAGATGTACGCATTATCTCATCTTATGAATGCTACATTGAACATGTTTTATGCGAATATTTCACCAATTGTAACTCATGGTAACATACAAAAATAAGTAACACTACGACAAACAGTAGTTTAACCTTATTAGTTACAGAAAAAAAAAATATAATAAATAAAGTTTGGTAAAACTGTAATGAATGTTTCTACGACGAAGTATCCATTATAAAGAGCGTGCGTACCTTTAGCAATTTGTTTTTCTCTGTTCTGCAAAATATTGAACGGCTCAAAGCAATTAGCGAGGAATGCTTGCGAAAATCTCACGTTCATTTTATGAATCCACGCGAAAGCTGCTATTTTAATTAATTGCTGGCTTTATTATATGAAAACGAATATAAAATTGAGTTACTGTTATTTTCCCCTTTTTTTAATAATTGCAATGAAGATCAAGTAAAAATATGTTATATCAGTGTATGTATGACGATAGTACAAAAAAATCGTTGTATTTTAGAGAAAAACTATATCGTTACTGAACGTCTTACTGTAATAAGATGTTTGTAGGTTATAAACCCTACGGCTAATGTCACGTGCTACAATTACGAAGCCAAGCTCTCAATATAGCAGAGTAAATTAAAGAAAATGCTAAGAAAGTTAAATCACAAATTAAGGTATATACAATGTAAAAGTTCGAATTATTATTTTGTAACCAAATTTGAATTTTAATTTTTATGTTATATTTTGTAACAGAAAAATACCATATGACAAAATAGTTTTATTTTGTCATTTTCATCATATTCGGCTAACTCACGTTTAATTAATCGGGTGTTGGCACCGACTTCGAACCCATCGGGGGGCTCTTCTTCAGGATGAGTGGGACTGGTATTACTTCGCGGTCGCAGCCCGTCTCTCTCTTGATACTGTCTCACGATAGTTTAAACAGTATAAATATCATATGCTTTGTGACACTATACTTCACTATAAGCCCTAAACCAAAATAAAAGTCTTTCCTAAGACATCTCCACAGATGGACTTGAGTTGTACAAATTGTAATAATTTCAATTTACATAAATTTATTGGAGCGTCGGTGGCTCAGGTTAAGAACTTCACTTGTAATCTGCAGGTCCTGGGTTTAAATCTCGCCATATACCAGTGTGTTATTCGATTTCCTCATGTACATTTATCCGATGTTCTTACGGTGAAGGAAATCATCGTGATGCTTCAACCAACGCGCATTGGGCCAGCAGCGACTAGGGCCTAGTCTCCCCTAACTTAGAATAGGCTCGAACCCCTTAGTGAGCTGAACACACACACACACATAAATTTATTACGATAGGTCAATTAAATACCTTGTCCTAATAAAAGATTTGAGAGGTCACATAAAAATGTTTTCATTTTCGAATGCTATTTGTCATCAGTGTGACAGCGTGACCGCTTCGAGTCGGAATAAAGTGGAAACGTGACCGCATAACCGGCCCCCGGAGATAATGACGTCATTAAGAGGACGAGGCGGTAAGTAATGAAAGCTTTTGTCCCTTGTAGGTCAAAGTACTTGAATGATACCTGTGTCTGATTTTTTTCTCGCCTATAAAAAAGCAAAAGCAATTAGAAGAGTAGCAGAATTTTTGTCCTTATTTTCAACAAAACACATTGAAACTAATAATTCAGAAGCCTAAGCAAAAGTTTGCTGTTTTCTACCAAATAAGTTCGTTCGTTAGTTCGGTAGTTAGTTAAATAAATTAAATCTGCTGACGACAGTCCCTGTTATGTTTGATAAAAGGATAATAATTAATTTTATTTCATCACACATTGTAACCTAATATTCTGCACCAATTACCGGCTTGTCAAAAACTCTGAACCCTTGTCACAGTGATCTGTGGTCGGATTAATTGGCAGTTGTGTTTGTCTCCGAGCCTCCCGCCAGCTTTTGTTTTTCAAACTCTACACATATTTTTCGCTTTCACAAATCGCTGTTAAAATATGGGATTCACACGGTAGTCAAATCTTTTTAAAATAACTGCTTATGCGCCATTAATCAGACAGAATCAAAAAACTGTAAGTAAAGTAGATTTTTATCTTTATCTGCATTAATCTCACTTAACGAATTCCAGAATTTTAACATTTTGTACAATATTAAATAGAATGTTCCTGAATTTATGTGGCCAGTACGCGAAGTCGACCTCTTTACTTTGTTTTATTTTTTACTGTCGATTTTTATTTTCTGTCATCCAATAAAACAAAAGAGTGAGGTTGACAATTGTTTTTTTTGACTGTGATCTTTGTGAAACAGGGCATTTTCTTTGACTTCTTATATTATTTTAAACCTAAATAATTAATAATTTACACTTAAATAAGCTATCGAAGTATTTATTGTCACATAACATACTCGTAGAATCTGAAATGAACTATAATGCAAACACAGAAAAGATCCGTATCACTTAAGGGGCATTTGAGTGATAAAAATTCTTAAAAGCAATAATTTTTAAGCAAAGTGCATGTGCCGAAACAGAATAATTAGTTAATAACTAGGGATAGGTTATTTAAAGAAGCAAAAAGAAGATAGTTGGTGACAGGAGTAAGGCTGTATTTTTTTATAAACTCATATTTAGGTTTGACAAAATATTCATAGATTTAAGTTATACGATCCAGTGTCATTTTACGTTATAAAGGAACTGGGTCACAAAAGATAGCTTTATCTGACGCGAACTTGCGAATCTTCAGAGCTGTCAGCCGTCATATATTTCCCTAACATTGCGTGTTCTTACATAGTTTAGAGAAATTGTGTTGTTTTCGCGATAGGAAACGGAACGCATTCATATAATCCAATAACGCTTTCTTGAATAATTTTTGCTTTATGCTTGTGAAGGATTAGTTATTAAAAAAACTAACATAATATTGATATATCTTAACTAGAAATTATTTTAAGGTATCAGATTTCCACAGTTGTAGAAATCAGCAGCATCTGTTGCACATATGGGCCGGCTCGCCCGGTGCAATACCACGACCACACAGACGACAGGCGTGAGGTAGAAGCAATTTCACGTTTCGTCTAATGAGTTTGCGTTCCGGAGTTCTAATATTAGTCCTCTTCCCCTTTGTACCTTTTTTATAAGGAAAGAATAGGAAGGAGAAGTGGGTTTGACAGGGCAGGAGACACATCTGAAAAGGTAATATTCTCCTCCTCCGTCGATTAAAGGTAGGTAACGCATGTCAAATTGCGTATGACTATGGGCAGCGGTTACTTCACTAACAGATAGCCGCTTGTTCGTTTCATCATCAGCTCACTATACGTCCCCACTGAAGGGCTCGGAGCCTACCCCAAGTTAGGGGGTGACTAGGCCTTGGTTGACTACATGCACATCTTTGGATTTCTTCGGAGATATGTGCAGGTTGCATCACGAAGTTTTCCTTCACCGTAAGAACGTCGAGTAAACGTACTTATGAAATTCGAAAATCGAAAAACATATTGTTACGTGGCGGGATTTGAATCAGGACCTGCAGATTACAAGTCAATTGCTTAGCTCATGAGCCACCGACTATTACTTGTTCATTTGCCACCATGTAATTTTAAAAAAAAATTAGCGTATTGAAAAAGTTTGCGGATCGAAAATAGCAATATATAATATAAACCTTATTGTGAGCTCGTGCGATGTCTATCATAGATAACTCCATTTAATTACGCTAGACTGTAGCGAGCCGACCATACGTCACTGCGTCCTACCATACCACACCAGATAACTTACTCTACACTTTATCTATCTAAAATAGGAGAAAAATATCAGCATAACTATTTAAATAATACGGATGTTTATCTTCTTGTTACCATTGCGTCATATATTAGAAGCTAATTTTGTTTTTTTAGTTGTAATTTATAATTAATACTAGCTGTCGCCCGCGACACCGTCCGCGTGTTCTTTTTCTAGAATAAACGTAGCCTAAGTTACTCGTTATTACATCAGCTACCTGCCAAAAAAAAGTCCCGTCAAAACTGGTCCAGTAATTTCAGAGATTAGCCGGAACAAAACGTTAGCGTGGTATGGACATATTTTGCGAAGAGATGACTTTCACATTAATAAAAAGGTAAGGGCGTTACATGTGGATGGATACAAAGGTAGAGGAAGACCGAGGAAAGTTTGGATGTATTGTGTGCAAGAGGATATGCGTAAGAAAGGTGTGAATTCAGATATGACTGATAGGGATGTGTGGAAAAGTAGTACATACTGTGCCGACCCTTCATAGGGACAAGGGCAGGTTGATGATGATGAGCCGGAACAGACAGACAGACAGAAGACAAAAATTGTAAAAAATGTTATTTTGGTGTATGTACCGTATTTATATACACATGTAGTAAAAAACGGTTATTTCAATATTACAAACAGACACTCCAATTTTATTAAATGTATAGATAACACATTATATGTATGTATAGTATAAGAGCTTCGTTGGCTCACGGGTTAAGTTCTTGACTTGTAATCTGCAGGTCCTGGGTTCGAATCCCAATATGTACCAACGTGTTAAGATTTTCTTACGACGAAGGAAAAAAACGTGATGCAACCGGCACATATCAGAGAAGAAATTCAAAGACTTGTGTAAAGTCAACCAACCCTATTTAGGCCAGCGTGGTTGACTAAGGCCTTGTCACCCTTGACTTAGTGTATGCTCCGAGCCCTTTAGTAGAGACATACAGTGATCTGATGATGATTTTATTTGTGTGTCTATACATTATGGGAGTAGTTTTATGTTAGCTGTGACGGAATATGATTCACATGATAGAAGGCTTGATGACACGATAGGCGTAAAATAATGACTAAAAACGTAATACTTAATGCCCGTGCGAAAAAAGAAGCGTTTTTTGGGTATAGGTATACGAGTGAAATTGCTCTTTATTTTATACAAAAGATTTTTATTATTCAAATCTTAAGAAAAAACTTTTAAAGCTTTCTTTAATGACGTCATTATCTTGTGGTTTCGTGGAGCGATCACGTCTCGACTTAATTCCATCTCGCGAGCGCAACGACGATGTAAAAAAATCGATGATAAATGAGATGGATCAGAACGATTATCTTTATGCGAGTGAACAACCCTCAGTTGTTATAATGTGATCTCTATTTAAATAAAGAAGATCCGCTCGTGATGCTTTTATAGTTCTCTTAAGAAGTAATTTCTTTGAAAATGCTGAAATTTCCCACATCCTAATTTTTCAGTCTAATGATATCATTTCACCATCTTGATGGCTGGCAATCCGCAACCGTGCGGTTTTCGCGAATTTTTTTGCCTCGCCCAGCCGTGTTGAGGAAAGGTCTGTCCTCGGCAGTGTTTTTAAACCGCTACGACTTAGGGTCCTTCGAGAAGCGAGCGTATCACCTTCTCAAAGTACGGCAGTTTCAGTTCCTCTGGTTTTGCGGATGTCCATGGGGGTCGATAATCACCTCGGTGTTCACGCTGCTCGTTTGCCCCCTTCTTTTATAACAAAATAACACTTGGATTGCGTCTAATGATTTAGAGAATTGGTAGAAAATATTGCTATAGAGTAATTTTGATTCATGACTTTGTCTTAAGAAATCTCATCAGTCGGTTTCTTTAAGGCGCCTTTTATAATTAAAGAATGCTTTTTTATGAAGTTATTTAGCAATTCTCTTAGCATTTTGGTTATGCAGTTGGCATGCAAATATGTTAAGCAGATATCAACATAACTTAATGCCACGTAATGCTCACATCTTAGAGTATTATGACGTAGCAATGTGAGAATGTGTTCAATGTTTACAGTTTCAAAACACGTTGAAATGCTGACGTATTTCATGTACGTTCCTAACAAGGTCTACTGCACGAGGGAGAGCTTGAATGTTTTATAAGCCAGCGTCCATTGTCGAGCCGTGCCGGCGCTTTTGTTATAAATTATTTAACGCGTTCAGCAGTTCTTATGATGCTTTTTACGACCAATTTCGTCAATTCGTTCAAACAATGTCATGATTATATCATTTGATTGTCGCTTTTATTTTGCTTGTAAAAATAATAAGAGTACTAAGGCCGTACATCATATAACTATTTAAACAAATTTAATTAATTTTGATTACAATTATAATACACTACAAGAAATGATAAATATATTTTTATCTAACCTTCCATTAGGATTATTAACCGGTTCGAACGCCATTTTTGTTTTCAACCATAGTCGCTCTGACTTAAAGTAAACAAAGATAATATATTCATTACTGTTACAGATAGACGCATCCAATTTCTCAGAGCTGCACTTCTCGTTGCTATAATAAAACCCTACGTCATAAAATTTATTGCCCTCCTCCAATTTGCTGTGAAGTAGCTTGTGTAGCGCTGCCTCATACTCGTAGCTCAGCTCATTCTTGTGCTACTACTTCTTGTTAGTTATATCTTATTATTTTATTTATTGTAATCTGCAGGTCCTGATTCGAATCCCGCTATGTACCAATGTGTTTTTCGATTTTCGAATTTTATATGTACATTTACCCGACGTTCTTACAGTGAAGGAAAACATCGTGATGCAACCTGCACATATCTGCGAAGAAATTCAAAGATGTGTGTGAAGTCAACCCGCATTGGGCCAGCGTGGTTGACTAAGGCCTAGTCACCCCTAACTTAGGGTAGGCTCCGAGCCCCTCGGTTGGGACGTATAGTGAGCTGATGGTAACTAAAATTATCAAATGACTTAATGTTGAGAGATTACTTCAAAGTTTCTGATTATTTTTCATACTCCAATACAATATATGTCAACGTGATAGAACCTTTAAAGAATCGCTATCGACGTTTAGCGACTTCACGTCTGTCGTAAACGTGATTTGTCGGGACTTTATTGAATACAATTGGGAACTAAGTTCAGTAAATGAAACATCTATATAAAATGGATAGACCTGACCGACAAATACTTGGTATATTGAGTAAAAGTATGTATGTAATCATTTAAATGCCATTATAATAATAAAGGATAGATAATGTACAAGAAATACAAAATAAATTACCAATTTAAATATCTGCCAGTTAAATATATTTAATACGTTTTCAGTATTGTAATTTATTCGTAAGTTATAAAACTTTTACGTCATTATATACGTCGACGGTACATTTATAAATTTAATAAATCAATGACACAACGAAAATCGTCAATCAAAACACGAATTAACAAATACCATTAATAATAAAATGTTTTCGACACCGGGCCTTCTGTTCGTTGACATCGATAAATTTACTTTTGAAATGGCGATGTACGTGACTTTGGTCGGTTCGCAAGGAGTAATGAGGACCTCGAAATAAGATCCTACCGCGTTACCGTAAATTCCTTTAAGATCGAAGACCAGTGTTTTGCTTTACATTTGGTCACGTATTTTAATTTTAAAAAATAGGACAAGGATATAACGGTTTGCTTATTGTTAAATATACTTTATACCAACTTACGCTCGTAACACAGAGGGGTATGCAAACACCAGATCTCCATTTGGCGCTGTCCTGCCGTCTTTGCTTCCTCTACATTATTACATCTACGCATACACGCTCGTTGGTTTCGGGTGCTCTTAAGATCGCCCTTCTTGAGTATCTCATCAATCTGGAAAGTGAAATCCGTCTGTGACTGACATTTTTCATTCGAAAAGAGAGTAACAAAGAAAAAATGATTAGATCAAAGCATACCTTTTTCAACTCGACTCACAACATCCTCTTTTAAACCATATTCTTCCTTTATAGCTTTATTTCTAATCTTATTATTCAGTCACTCCTAACATACTTCTCAAAGGTTGCTTATATATGATTTACTAGTAGAAATAAGCAAATATATACTTATTAGGTCGTTACCTATGAAATTGCCGTTTTGTATGAAAAAAATAATACCTATATTTTATTTGTATTAATCGAAGTAATCATCCATGCAATCAATGCATCTTTGCCACAGCAGTGGCAGTTTATTGATGCCCTTCCTAAAGAAATCAGCTCGATTAATGTATCTATGATGACGAAAAAGAATGAAATGCGATGAAAATGTAACACTAATCAATTAACAAATGACTACTTTTGGGAAAAGAAATCCATATTTTTTAAAATAAGATTAATTTGAAATTAGAATTCTTAGTCAATAAAAAGTATTTTGATTTGAAATGGCCAGTACTGCAGAAAGGCAATTTCATAGGTAAAGACTTATTATATACTCCAGGATCTATCTGCCCACCTAGTATTTTAGGTTTTGACGGTCCCTAAATAAAAACAATTGTTAGGGGAGCAATAACTTTTTATACTGTTTTGAAGCTGATTTATTGGTCGAACTTTTGGTATGTACCTATAATATAAACTACTATTACTTACTTGCAGTTAAGTAATAATAATAGTGAGATTGTAAGCTTCTTGAGATGCTTGTCCTGTTTCGTAAGTCTATTTTTATTCGGTGTCAATATGACGTTTTGAGGACAGACATGTTCGTATGAAATATTCAAGGATTACATAAGCCAGTTGTTCACTGAATAAAGTTATTCCCTCTGAGCATCAGAGATACAAGATTAAACTATATCGACCTGTTCTCCGTCAATGAAAAATTTTAATAAGTTGTTATGTCGTGTCCTAGAAAATAGGAGTTGTCAACATTTTCTTTATTTTAAACGAAATGTGAACAACTTTAAACAAAAAGTATACATGTATTTAAGTAATCTATATCTTAATCTTAATATCTTCATCAATACATATAATAAAATTGAAGTGTCTGTTAATAATTATTAATATTTAAATAACCGTTTTTTCTACATGTATACGAATATATATACGGTACAACACCAAAATAGCATTTTTTACAATTTTTGTCTATCTATTTGTCTGTTGGTCTGTTTCTTCCAGCTAATCTCTGGATTGGCTGGAACGATTTTGACGGGACTTTTATTGATAGGTAGCTGATGTAATAAGGAGTAA
>JAAOEG020000028.1:1309932-1327762 GCA_011763625.2 Papilio bianor | reverse complement strand
TCTGTGTGGTCGTGGTATTACACCGGGCGAGCCGGCCCAGTCGTGCGAAGATGTTAAAGCGGGCTCTACCACTGTTAAATGTATCTAAAGGTTTACATTTATAATATTAGTAAAATAGGAGTTATTTTTTCTAAAAACACATTTAAACACTACAACGGAATATGTCTAGTTCTCGAGATAATTTTTTATGGTAATATTTTAAAAAGGATGCAATCATTAGCAATATAAAAATTAAAAGCAAAATTACAATAATTTAAATACCGGTCATTTTTTTATTTAACCGGTTTAATTTCACACGTATTGTAAAGGCATTTTGCATGTAATTTATTACAGATAAGATCGGATGTATAATTTCGCAAAATGATGTCGAAATATCGGCTGCTCGCATGGCGTAATCCTTACAAAAACTATGGCACCGAAGCCAAAGGTAACTCGTAAGCCAAGTGAGGTCATAAGGTTTGAAAGCTTGCCGTATTGATATGACTGACATTCAAAGATTTAGATTCAACAGAAGTGACACATATATTTGCTCGTAAAATAAAATGTCTGTTTCATTATACTTATTTATTAGAATAAGAACTAATTTTATAGATAAACAATTTATGGTTAGACTTAATTCATCATCATCATGTTCATCAGCTCACTATACTTCCCCGCTGAGGGATTCGGAGCCTATCCTAAGTTAGGGGTCACTGGGCCTTAACCACGCTGGTCTAGTGCGGATTGGTTGACTCACGATTCGAATATCTTCGCAGATATGTGTGAGTGTCAAGATGTTTTCCTTGGCCATAAGAATGTCGGAAAAATGTACACATGAAATTCTGTATTCGATAAACCGTGTACATGGCGGGATTCGAACCCTTTGGGCCATCGTAGTTTCCCCTAGACTTAGTTATGTATATATACATTTTCCAGATCACACTTCGTATAATGTATCAAAACATCAATAACGTAAATTAATCTACTAATCAATAAAGCGGTTTGAATACGCGGATACGCAAATAGATTATTCGGATTAGCTGCTAATCCATAACGATAACAAAAGCCTATCGCGTAAAAAAGATAAATCGATTCAACATTCCTACTAGAGAAGTTATTTAATCGTAAATAGATAAAATATTCGGCAGCTACAAAGTGGCACAAAGTATGCTTTTACAATATAATTATAATCTATTATAGTTATAAATGGTATACGGTCTATTGTAACCTGTATCATTAAATAACAATAAATGTTTATTATTATTAACATGCGTGTAAACGCTCTTTGATACAATTCAGCCGACAATACATTTTACTAATGTTATAAATGCGAATGTTAAGATGTATTGATGTCTGTTTCAAGATATCTTCAGAAGTCTTCAAAGAATGTCGATGAAATTTGGCACAAATATAGAACATAGTCTGGAAGAACACAAAGGCTACTTATAAAACTGCGCGTTGTCTGACGGTGTCGCGGGCTAAAGTATACCTAAATATAATGCCAGATTTAAGTTATTTTCGAGGTTAAAAATAAGTTGGTTTAAGTAATGATATGAAATAATATACACATAAGTATAATATAACGTATACATAAGTATTTATATATTAACCTCACACAACATGGCAGGTTATTATGGTAAATAAAAATAGATGACTTAATAAACATGTCATTCAGTCATTGTTGTCATTGTTACGTCCATTTACAGTCATTATGAATAATGTCTTATTTTTTAATTTTAGAAAAACGGAAATTTGTGTTTATTATTATATATAATAAACACAACTTTCTTTAAGTTTGTGTAATGTAAAATGTGACGGTATTACAAGAAATTTTGGCTAAACGCCACCAACGTCTTCCATACATACATGTAACAAAAATTACTATCTGGTATCCAAGATACGTCGTCAATGCCATTTATGTAAATCTATACATATTATAAAACTGGCGTGTCTGTATGTCTGTTTGTTCCGGCTAATCTCTGAAATGGCCGGACCGATTTTGACGGGACTTTTATTGGCAGGTAGCTGATTTAATAAAGAGTAACTTAGGCTACGTTTATTTAAGAAAAATCTTTTATTTTAGAAAAAGTACGCGCGGACGGAGTCGCGGGCGACAGCTAGTTCTTAATAAGCCTAATTGTTATAAGGATTACAATCACGTCTTATTTTCAGGTGGCAACACCTTTAATTAAACCACCGACAATATTTAGTTTATATTGTCTCACAACGGTTTAACAATTTTGATTCAAAAAATGTGTTTCTCAATATACACTTTATACAATAGACCACGATTACTATCTCCAACAATAATGAACTAAAAGGTACAATCACTCACGAAAAAAGTGGATAATGTTCCTAGCAAACAATACCGGGAAAAATGGGGGTACTAGTTTACCAGAGAAGCCATCCCGCAGCGCAGACGGCTGTATGTAGGTTGCGGCCAAACCAGGTCAACATGCACTCGCTACGGCTTACAGATTTTTTATAAGCATATCATTAAATTTTCACATTTTTCCACTAATAAAATACAGGGCAACTATGGTATGTGTTGCAGAAATGCACATCTTTGAAAACGCTTATCATTCAAAGGGTTAAAACGAGCTAATAAGATTCCAGCAAAAATGTTTTGTGGACGAAGGCGTAATTAGGAGTATTTTTCTTTTGCTAAATTTCATCACTTGCATAAACAATTGAACTTACTTATGATTTTGGTATTTTCAATTTCAATTTTTGTTTACTTAATGTTCAGACATTTTTTAATCATCCATACATATAATAAAATTGGAGTGTATTCTGTCTGTTTATTCCGGCTAATCTCTGAAACGGCTAGACCGAATTTGACTTATTGGTAGCTGATATAATAAGGAGTAACGTAGGGTACGTTTATTTTAAAAATATCTTTTTTTTTAAATAACTAAGAAAGTAACCGATGTGTTTTTTCAGACTGTGTTCTATCTGTGCCAAATTACATCGAGAGAACTGTTCGGGAGATACCCTCAAATATCCAACTATACATACTTCTTTCCATAACACTTATATACTTATATGTTGGATAATTCAAACATATCATTATAAATTATGTGTTATTCTTATGTATAAGCTACAAGCTACATGTAGAAATCTATTCAGTAGTTTTTCATGAAAGATTAACAAATATACATTCTTACAAACTTTCGACAACATTAGTAGGGTATTTGGAATTCAAGACCATCATTTTGATACTAATACATTCTAGGAATAAGTCTTTAATACTAAATTTAGTAACAATAATTATTACAAGACTCAAGAGACAAAATGAAGGAGGGTCTTGGAACTATATTTATTTATATTAGCGCTATGCTAATAAAATTCATTGATACTGATAAGAATTCGGTTAGTGATAACACGATAACAGTGCAATGATAAGAGGAACACGCCAATCAATTGTATAAACAAACATCATTAGTTCTTACTAATGCATTATTTCGATTTGCTGGTAACAATCTTTAAATATCAGTTTGGAAGTGGGATCCAGAAATCCAACAGTATCCCACTTTGCTGGATTACAATTCATAGATTACTCTTCTGTCCACGATTGAGGACAAGACAATTTTCGTTTTCTACAATTTTTCACTCGTTCCATTGTAAGTAGGTTCGTAGATGAAATAAGGGCACAGTCACACTGGCAACAATGTCGCTGTGACACGACCCAGATTTAAGCCGCGTGTGCGTATCAAAGGTATCCTATTACGGAGACAATCTACAACTTCATTATGTAACTTCACGTTTCTGTAAAGCGTTAGAACTTAAATGACTGTCAGCGGTTGATATACTGATTAATAAGTATGAACTATGTTAAAAGCGATTACGTTATTAAGGTCACAAAGCTACGTTATAAGCCGTTTTCACATGTATAATCTAATACTAAGTTATTATCAAATCAGCTTCGAACATTTGTTTCCAAATTTGAACACATTTTCTCCTGAATTTAGAGGTTAGTTTTACATGAATCTTAATTACAGATTTATTTATAAGTTTAAGTGTTGTACATTTTCAAACAAGATCTTGACTAGAATGTTTACAGTCTTGCTTTAGCTGGAGACTATTAAGGTAGTCATCTTCATTGCTACATCTATATTATATAACAATAACATTATTAAATAAATAAAAACTTTAGCAAAACAACTTCACAAAGAATACATTAACGTAATGGCATTGTCTAACCGACATTACCGTCAAGAGATCATCGCGATCGCACATCGAACGGAACACGCGATCAAGTTACAATGTGTAGACATGTGATATTGTGTGTGACTGTACCTTTCCAGGGTACAATCGAGGTATTGTCGTATATGGTATTATCCCCATCGGCATTCTATACAATTATAACAGGATAACAACCAAAGACAATCCGCAACACACTTGTGTTCTGGTCTTCTACTGAGAAGTGCAGATTGCCTTTCTATTGCAAAAATAATGAGAATAAAAAAAAAATTGTTCATAAAGCAATGCTTTACATAACAGTTACAAGGATATGTAGATAAGATGTTATTACCTAGTATTTTAATCACTCTGATATTGTCCATCGGTTTTATATCGTGACTGGTTTACACAAGTACTTTTTATTCTAATAATTTCTTACGTAAAACACAGCGGTAGGTATTTAAGGTCCTGTAAGGTTCAATTTTAGTATCAAACCAGACATTATTAGTAACCATTAATTAATTCAAAGAACTAACACGGTTTATTTATGAAGTTCAGTAAGTTTTTTAACAGTGGCGGAAGCCAGCAACAATAACATATATTACACGTATTGGTTGGCTCGCTCGGTACAATACCACAATACACAGAAGACAAGCGAGAAATGGAAGCAATTCTGTGTATCGTTTGATGATTATTTGTGCCGGATTCTTAATTATACTCCTCATTCCTTTCCCACCCTTTTCTCATATGGAAAGTGGAAGTGTATTTGAGGAAGGAAATGACGCAAATAAAAGTTAACGTTCTGTATCTGTGCGTCTCTTCCATTGTCGATTAAAGGTAGGCAAGTCATTTGCAATTGCAGAAGTCTATGGGCAGCGGTCGCTTCGCTTTTTTGGCGAATTCAAGTGGGCGCTTGCTCGCTTGCCGCCTTATCAAAAAGTTTATATTATTAAGAAGTTCAGTAAGATCTCTGTTATCATAAAATCTTGATAAACTCCTTAATAACATGTACTCTAATAAGAACAAGTAAGACAGTATATCGCTTAGTAATCTAACATACTTTACCTCTTCATAATACAAGTAAACTTTCCTAAAGGTGGTCCGATAACACTATATTCGTGATTTCAATAACGCCCTTGAACGAACGCAACTAGGGGACAGGTAACTAACTGTAAGTGCGCGGACACACTTGTCGGAATCTCGATAAGGCCGTTCACGTGGGGCCGTGCTGCACCCAATCGCAATAAACTCCTTTTTTAGCCAGACCACTTTGGTCGAGTTAAGAGCAAAAGCAAAACGATTCTGTGAACTGTTAAAATTTTACTAAATGATCACTAAGAGAGATCCTTAGCGTTACACACAGCAATAAAGTGTTACATATATTTGGAGTGATGGAAATTTGTTGTCAATGCGTACCCCTCTGAGTTAAGTTTTTCTACCTTCTGTTATGAAGGTTGTAGTGGCACTGACAATTAATTAATTTATTAATTTATTTTATGTAAGAACCAACAAGCTTAATTGTTATTTTTCTGCTATGTGAAACAAAACTTATATATTTAAAAAATAAACTTAATAAATCAGAATAATCATTTGAATTGAGAATATTAATTTTATTCGCTACTGTATTTATGCCAGCAAATATAATAAATAACATTTACTATTTGAATTTGATAAACACATAATGGTATCTTCAAAGGGCACTTCCTACTTAGCAATAATTCCGCTGTCCCTTCAGAATAGATCGCTGTTGTTCTATTCTGTACCATGCAGTGTTTATATTTATACATATAATATTATCAAACAGACAACGATGTATCTAGATGCATAGTTGCCTGCCGTATTATAGTAATCCAACTGAGGCAAATTTATTCTATTTCGTTATTATAGCTAATGCTTAGGCTTAAACGCCTCGTTGTCAGTGTCTTTTTTAATCTACATAAGTATTTTTTTTTCTAAAGCGTCACCACATAATTAATTGATAATATATTAAAGATGCGGGTGGCACTGGACCGACCATCGTGGTGATCTCTGGGGGAGGCCTATGCCCAGCTGTGGGCGACATACGGCTGAGAAGAAGAAGAAGAAGATATATCAAGATACAGGTTTACCCAATTCGATATTACAAATATGTATCGAATCACCTTAATTTTTATTGATTACATTGAGATTCACATAATCTGAATTTAATGATATTTGATTTTAAAAAAAGTGGCAAGCCGCATTTTTAATAACTTGGCATTGGTGCCTACCTTGATTTAGAAATATTAGCGCAAAGTGCTCACAAATCTGAACGAATCGCGAATCTAATCAGAATTTAATCAACTACAAGCTATAAATCTCCAAGTCGACTGAGACTGACCTTTTTTTAACTACTTCTTAATAACTGTGATAACATCACTGGGCTAAGCAAGATCGATTATTTTATTACACTTTTAAAGTTATTTAAATTCCAAAAAAACGGTACAAGTGAAATATGAAATGTTTACTACTCACCACAAACTGACCGACGAAAGAAAATATCCAAATCCAGCGCACAGAAATCAATTTGTTTTCACACACACATATGTTATTATACACAGAACAAATTCACTTATGTTGTACACTAAACAATTATCGAATGGTTTTTAATGACACGAAATCCAATTAAACTTCGAAATTGTACTGACGCGGGAGAATGCAAGACATGAACGCACGCCCACCTCACCGCGCTTATCAACTGGGACTGGCGACCGAGCGAGTGAATGAACAGAACGCGCGCCCGACGAATGACACCGAATAAATACGATTGAACTTAATGACAGTAAATAGGATTATGATGATGGTTTAAAAAACCTAAATGTAGAATTACATTATATCTCTTCGTATCTACAAAGTATAGAAAATCAATTCAAGGTTATGGGAGAATTCGAAAAGGAAGTCACCCGCTTTCTTTTACACCTATGTACTTTGATATTAGAAGTAGTTAGCAGCCACGTGAAAAATAAACATTGCGTTCTATATTTCAGTTTTGGAATAATTGCTCTTATTGCATGTAATAGTAAGATTTATTTTTACGTGTCGAATGTAGATATTTTCTGATTGTTCAACTGTTAGATGTGAATAACTGCGTTTGTGTGAGATACTCGATAATCATTGAAGCAAGAGGTATGCATAACTTTGTTAGTGTCCATTTAAAGAAAACTTATTCCAATGTATATCAAAGACTTTTACAATCAATTGAAATTAGCCGAATGGTAAAATTAATGCCTATAATTATGCTATACCTAATGTAAGATAGACGTATTTAGTACAATTTTTTAACACCTTTAAAACCTTTTTTCAAAAGATGTATGTTTTACAAATATATAAATGATTAGAATAAAAAAAAAAACAAAAGACGCTCAACCTGATCCTTTAGTTGCAAGAATTCTCCCATAGAAATATTAATTTCCGTTTGTATCCTATAATTTGAGTCAGCTGTCAATCTGTTCACACAGCTCCGTCATGGATGTCAGACAACACGCACTAGTAATTGAATAAGCCTACAGCGGCCGTGCCGACTACTTCTATATCCAATGGAGAGAAACGCTTATGATATAAACATAAATAATACAAAATCAGTTAGATATTACACGGCTTTTAATTTTTGCAAGGTCATAACATTATCTTGTATATATGGGTTGCTTCTTAGTTACTGGAAACGCATCATGTTCTTCAAAATATTTCGGCAAAGCTTGCAATATAAAATTAATATTTCAATAGTACAGGCCTGCAAAAAGCAGCCACCGCTAACGTTTTAAAGCGCTAAATAATTAAGCATTCGATCACGCAAAGCGAAAACATAATTAGTTGTAATTAGCTCGTTGACACCGATGCGGATGTCGATTCGTGTGCCGCTGCTCGCTTTTTGCGAGTACGGAATTGTCGCATCGTATATGAATTTTTGATAACTACAAATAAACTGTAAAAATAAGTAAGTAAACATTGAAAACATCTATTTTATTAATACCATAGACTGTTACTCTTACAACTTTTCGTCAGTTACTTTTAAGTATTTGCAGATATCTATAAGGCATTTTGACGATGATTTTAACAGTTTTTCGTGGCAACAGGGGGTAAAAAATTTAAAAATAAAACACCAGGTAACTACCGAGTAGGTACTCATTAAAAGACAACGTTGCTAAACTTTCAAGCTGTATGTATGTACCGCAATTTCAAAAGAAGATATTTAAATTATCGCGTTCCTTGTGCGTACAGCAAGGGATTGGATCAAGCCAGTTTTACCGTCCACGTACAACGTGGATGTCAGCAACAATATAATAAGCTCCAATAGCCAAAATAATGAACATGGTCTAGACATCGAATCCCACCATTCGACTATTTTCGTAAACAATATCCTAGCTCAAGCCTTGAGCTTGATAAGAACGGTTACAAGAAATATCAGTAAATTAAAAAAAAATCTGCAAATTTTTTAGTATAAAGAAATTAAAGTGACATAAAATTTACTAAGCTATGGCATAACATCAGTAGGATTTGTGGACAAGCGGTAGTTTAAGATTAAAAAAAACCTTAAGGGAATCGTCGTTAAATGCAGCCATAAGCAAAAATAAAGGGTCGGTTAAAAAAAAGTTGAGAAAGTTTGAATGTCTCGGAAGATAAAGACGCTAGCTAACTGAAATAAGTAGTACAAGATAGACAATTAAATATCCTTAAAATAAAACAAATTATCTTCATTAATTTATTTACATTTCATTAAAAAACATAAACTTAAACGAAAAAGGATATCTTACTTAAACTTGGATAATACAGTATTTTTCATAAAATTTTATTTCATTATTTAGATTTATTTTGCTCACGGCTGTATTTCCAGTGTTAATACAGACATGTTTTTCATTTTTTATTCGTAATATTTTTTGTGACAACCCTAAGCGCACGCATAGCACATATATGTAAGAATAATGCACGAGCTACTCGGAATCCAGTGGTAATAAAAAAATTCCGCCCACGGCCCGCAATTGCACATACTTGCGCCAGTCTAGGCACGATATAGTGCATCACATGCCATCACTTTATTGTTTTAAGTCTGCCGTAAATGCGCAGTTCTCAGACCAAATATATGTAATTACTCGTATATCCATCTTGATGGCTGACAATCCACAATCGTGCGGTTTTCGCGATTTTTTTTTGTCTCGCATAGCCGCGTTTTGGAATGATCTGTCCTCAGCGGTGTTTCCAAACCGCTACGACTAAGGGTCCTTCAAGAAGCGAGCGTAGCACCTTCTCAAATGCCGGCAACGCATCTGCAGTTCCCCTGGTATTGCGGATGTCCATGGGCGTCGATTATCACCTCGGTGTTCCCACTTCTTTTATAAAAAAATACTCTAGGATTTATTATTGTTTAAATTTAACTTTTTTAGTAAATCGTTTTTGTTTACTGTTTTTTTTTTTAAAACATTACTTTTAAAGCTTAGAAGCGATATTTCATTGTGAATAATTTTTCACACAAATCCATACATACATAAAGATATACTCAATATCTATCTTAAACTGATCCAATAATCCATTCCAATGACATGCTTAACCAAGCTTTTATCACAATATCGCGTCCGACACAGATTGACTGGATTACGTATGGATTTAAGGGTTGACAGTAAATCCAATTTATTTATGTTTCCGCGTGAAGCGTGACCGCTTGGATAAGCAATCTGATTCTAGTTTATTGCAGATCTAAGTAATGTAGAATATTAAGTGTATATTATTTCATGTCATTGCCTAAACCAACTTATTTTTACCTTAAAAATAACTTGAATCTGGCATTATATTTAGGTATATGCAAATATTTGTCCGCGACTCCGTCCGTGCGAAATTAAAAAAATAACTGATTAAGTAGCCTATGTGTTTTTCCAGACTGTGTTCTATATCTCTGGCATATTTCATCAACATCCGTTGAGCCGTTAGGGAGATATACCTTCAAAAGAACATACCCTTAAACATTAAACTTATATCGTTATATTTTGGATACTTAAAAAAACATTAAAAAACACCTTTGTAATCGGTCTGAATTAGGAGGAGAGAAAGAGGAATTAGGTTTAGATTCACAATCTAAACCATTGTCGAATCCACCTGAAGGCACGTAACCAATTTCATTAAAATCGGTACTGCCGTTTAGGAGTTCAGTCACAAACACACGCAAAGAAGAAAAATACGTATTAAGGTTCTTCATAAAATAAAAAAAATATATACATTTTCAAATCTATTTCCATAATTTACTAGTTCAAATATTTTTGGTAAATCAATGCATGAATCTGATGCCGAAATGCAATTCTCAATCCATGTTAAAACTGCATCTCACTTACTAATACATTTACACAACCTTTTTAGCAATAGCAAATTAATGTAGACCTGACAATATTCATCTAACGGTTCCAATGCTATGTCCGCGTTGTACGGGGCTCAGTGTACAAGCCTCAGGATAGGTCCTGTCTGAATACTCGATAGTTATTCTACTTGTCTGACAGAGTACACGAGCCCTGCGTGCTTACAATTCTTTGCTGCGATGTTTGTAATCGTTTTGTATTGTATCCCATATTGCGTTGGGGAGATATTTTAGAGGACATTTTATTTATATTTGTTGTATTGTTTTAATAGACCAGTACATATATACAATATAAGAAATACTTACCGACTGACTCTACTTCGGTTGAAAAAGAAAACGTAACGAAAAATTAAAAAAAAATTAAACATCTCTAATTTCTCCCGAAATTCATATATATTTTATATTATTGTTTTAACTTAATGTACCTTAGTTGTAATAAATCTTGGCTAAGGCACTTCAGGTTAACCGATTGGGTCACATCAGCTTCGTTTACTTATACCGTTAGCTCCGATCACTCAACCGCAACAGTGGTATTGGAAGATGTAAGATTATCGAATCGACTGACAGTACTGAAGGTTGTGTGAGGTAATAGCTCGCGGGTACTGCATTCATTGCTTACTCTGCGGTAGGACGCGTCGCTTTTTATTGAACTGAACCAATGTAACGGAGCTTTGACTTCACAATCGTGACTATCTATGCTCATTTGATACAAGATTAAAAAAAAACAGAAAAGTAACTTATAAAATAGTTTAGAAAAAAAACAACTTCGTCACGAAATTAACTTTATTGCGAATTAAAGTATTCTAAACTATTTTTAAATCTCATTTGTTTCTCTACTCTTTACTAAAATCGCAAAAGCTTTTATCGAAAGTGTTTTGAAAACTTAACATAAATCTATATTTTTACTTAACTATCTTAATATATCTCTTTAATTCGCAAAGAAGATTATTAATTTGTATTCATAGGGTAGACAAAAGAGTAACGTCCGCTAGAGGGCGTCGGAAGGTCATTGTGAGGACACGCGCGTCGACACCCACTCCATAAGCACTAGCCACTTCGCAATGTGTCAGCTAAGCACAACGCTCAATATCCTTACATTTAAGGACCTGTATTAAGAAAGATTCAATTATTCTTTTTGTTACGCAAATGTTTTTAACTTATTTTAAGTTTTGTTTGTATGAATGACGCACTTTTACAAAGCATTTTTTATCTTTATGATTACCTTTTGAAAGGTACTTATCGCTTGGTTTATATATGGTTTTATAAAGAAAATATATCAATTTCAAAAATGGTGTCAAGTTATTTGTGTGAATGTCAACAAAGTTATTTTAAACATCCATAAATATAGTAAAATATTGGACGTTGTTGAATAACAGAGGGCCCTTGAGCGACACTCAGAACTGAGTCAGAACTTCGACGACTGCGTAACCTTTGAGTAGGGGGAGGTAAGGAGTGAAAAAGGGGAAGGGGCACTCGAAGTCAACAAGCGCCCTCTAGACCGCAGTTAATTACTACATTTTATGACAGATCGTAAGGATTTCTTTCATTTCACTTTTGACACCAACACAAAATGTAGAGTGGATAATTCAATATTTACGGAGGATTTTGTTTAAGGTCAAGAGTGTAAAAAATTGTATTTAGAATCAGGAAAAAAATGTTTTTTTCAAGCTTTTTTATAAATTGCACTGTATGTATGTGTGTTAGTTTATGTGGAATCTTGCAACTCAATTTTGCATACTCTTGTAAATCGCGTCATCATCATCATCTATACAACCCTACTGAAGTTCGAAGATGGCCATTGGACTTTCGCAACAAAACGATATAACCTCATTTGAGAACCTTAGAGTTTGGGCTCGTTTTACATTTTTAATTCTTTTAATTAACAAGAATGTATTAAAAGCTCGTTTTTAAAAGGATTTTATTTTAATTATTATTTGTTATGTTCAAATAGGTATATACTAATATAGATGTAAAGTACAACATAAGTGGCCAGTAGTAAAAGGGTCTACTGAAAATGTAAACATTGAAAACGGAAGTGGGGTCGGAGCGGGCAATCAACGTTACGGAACTGACAATTTGATGTCGTCTCTGTTGAATTAGTTCGCAGCTCGCGAGCTGCGAGCGGACTCAATTTAAACAACCCGTACTCAATGCTTGCCATATTGCTGTTTCCGGGTTCAACCCTTACTATCGGTTATTTCTAATCGAAAACTGAATCTAATGGAGTTTTGTTATAACTTGATTAATTATACTGTTTAAACTTTAGTGAGACATTATTATGACAAAAAAAGGGCTAACTGACTAGTTTCGAGCCCATCGGGGGCTCTTCTTCAGGGTGAGTGGGACTCTAACACTGTTTTCTGTTCACACACAACTAGTCGGTGCCGACACCGGAATAAATATACGTGAGTTAGTCGTTTTTATTTGTAATAATTTGATTACTTTTTATTAAATTGTTACATCATCATCAGCTCACTATACGTCCGCACTGAGGGGCTCGGAGCCTACCCTAAGTTAGGGGTCCACTAGGCCTACGACAACCACGCAGGCCCAGTGCAGGTTGGCTGACTCCACACATCTTTGAATTTCTTCGCAGATATGTTCAGGTTACATTACGGTATTTTTCTTCACCCTAAGAACGTCGAATAAATGTATCTATGAAATTCTGAAAACGAAAATACATTGGTACAAGGGATTCAAACCCAGGATCTGCAGATTATATACTCAAATCTAGAAAGGTAATTATAGAAACATGCCTATACAAATATTTGTTTTTTACCGAAGTTTTTCACTCGTATACAAAAAGATTATTGTCTCTGTTTGTCATAAGAGGATAAAAAGGTTGCCAATTGTTTTTTATAAGTCAGTGAAAACCCACGGTTACGCAAATGAGTGTTTTGTACTAGAATTATCTCTGCAAAAAATCTTAATCTTTAGGTAATATTTTTCAATGAATTTTATCGCTTTGGAATTTATGTCACGGATTATTGATATTGATCCAGTTTAAACGCGTTGACAGGAAATACTATTTATATATTTCATATTATTAATAATTTAAATAAATTCCATTTGGTATTAACGAATGATAAACTAAATATTTTAAATACTAACACGAAAATAATCTTTGATATAATTTCTTTACTTTAATTCGATGTGTTTGATGATATTAAATCGCGTATGAAAACTCTGCGACCTTTAAACATTAAAAACTTTTCCTTGTCTATGATTCCCATTTGTTGATATGTAGGTACCAATTCATGTCTTACATAAAGACAAAGTACAAGGATACCGAACTGAATTGTGATTAAGAAATCTTTTGTCATGTGTATTTCCAATATGACCTGTTCTTAGTAAAGAAAAACAAACGACAGCCTATAATTGCGCAAGCCTAGTAAAAGTTACGGACCATCTTACTAATTATGTAAATGCGAATGTTGGGATGGATTTTTGTTTGATGTTATCTTCAGAACGGACTAACGCATCTTGATGAAATTTGACACATTTATAGAACAGTCTGGAAGGAGACGTACTAAGTTTGTTTTAAACTCCGCGCAGATGGAGTCGACAGAGCTATTATTAAGTCTTTGGTTCGAATCTGTTCGGTACTATACTATTTGATTTCTCTATTTTAATCCTATAATCCAACTGTTAGTTGACTTGTCTATAATGTTGTAAACAATAACTATCTCTTATGCTCTAATAAGAATAAATGTGAATTTACAGAGTGCATGAAAACAATAATTTTATATAATTATTCTGTATAAGTTGTATCGCGTGCGACTGAACATTACCGTAGCGTGCTCGTGTCCAATATCGTATAAGTGCAATGTAATAAATATGATATTACGTTCACCATTAGCCTTGTAGGTCGTCGATAATGACACTGTAAAAGATAAAGTAGTTAAGTAACTACGGTAGGAAAACTACCTGTTCTCCATTATGAACATGATCACACATCATTGTTCTAAATCTTTCTAATCGTTTGAAGAAATAAGAGTTGAATAATTCTTGGAAATCGCTCCAATACTCAGAGAATATACTTAGTGTAGTATTAGTTGTTAGAATAGTAATTTTAAGTGACATATCGATTAGTTAATATATTTTTAAAACATATCAATCGGGAAAACTATATTTTACTTAAATTTTCTGCATTAAACCAAATATATGCATGTATGTATTAAATTAAATAGAAAAAAAAATGTGCAAGTGTTTTGTTTTTTTATACTATAAAGTGACAAACGAACTAGCAGACAGGATTCACTGATATAGCTAAGGGACCACTGCCAATTGATATCCGCAATTGCAGATACTTTGCCCACCTTTAATCGATGGAGAAGGAATCGCACAAAAGAATATGCCCTGATCCTATGCGTACGTCCTCCATCAAACTAATTTCCCTTGTCATCCTTTCCATATTAGAAAAGGGTGTATGCACACTATTTACACGAAACGCGGAATTACTTCTACTTCGCGCCTGACTTCTGTGCGGTCGTGGTATTGCAGTGGGCGTGCCGACCTACTCGTGCAACAGATATTGTTATTGCTGGCATCTACCATTGTGTTTTATTTCCAATCCAACTTTATTTTAAAATACACTTGTCGCATCACTTATCAGACAAACGTTCTGTGATTTTGATTAACATAAAAAAGACATGAATTTCTCAAAGCACTAGGTTAAAACAGGACATCGTTAAGCTGTTAAGGTAGCGATTAAGTACGAGCAAGTTAAAAATGTTATGTTCATTAGAAGCGGATATCGAAATGGGATATCAGTTTTAATGGTCCATACTAGGACATAAGCGTTTGCATAAGTCGCCTAACGATTGCTAACTCGTTCTACCGGTGAGATGAGATTGGAAAATTATAAATAATTCTCTTTAGAGCTTCTCTGATATTTTCAACTTACAAGACTAACTAAGATCGCATCCAATGGTTAGCTACTCGTATATATTTGCCTTCATATCTTAATTTTTCATATGACTTAATGTTTTGAACAAGAGTTATTTATAAATAAAAAAAAGTTTATGTATTTTAGAAAAAATAATACCATACCATACGCCAGTGGTTCGGAACGAACACCCGTTCGCTGTTCAGAGCCGCGGTCTCAAAAATGAAAGTTGCCGAACGAAGGATCGCCGAACTTCGATAGATGACACTTTAAGAAGAAGAATACCATAAGTATTGCCTCACTGCTTTCTGTATTTATTATTAGTTTTTGGACAAGATCGCAAATACACCAACTCATAATAATGTTTCAATAACTATAATAAGAAAAAATCGGCGCCAGGCGCTAGTTACGGTATAATAGTTATAACGGAATAAATAAACCTTATCAATACTAATGAATCCGGCAATAATAACGAATAGACGGCCGATCCGAGGCTCCTGTGGGAGCACTCGAGCTTAGTTACTCTTAAAACAAGGTTCAGGCTAAGCGACAGCTGCGCTCGACCACCTCAACCTCGGTGAAGCTGTATATGACTAGGAAAACAGTGACAAAAAAAAGCTTAAATTAAACTCTGTCTAAGTTTATTTATGACAAGGTCCTTAGTATGTTGTTTTATAAGTGTTAATGTTAAAGATTTACAATTCTAAGTAACCTGAATGAACGGTTATGTAAAAGGTATAGACGGAATCGCACCAAACCAACATCCGACACGAATGGTAGGTCTCCAAGCGAAGGTGAATGTTTGTTAATCTACTTGTGTATTTATAGATACGATCACCTGGAACTTGATTCCTTGATTTCATGGTTCAATGGTCGTGAGTATTGACTCAACAGATGGCGACCAACAGATGGCGCTAGCAAAATAGACCCCACAATTAATATATTTTAATATAATATAAATAAAATTTATATTAAATACCAACATATTTTATTAATAATAAAATGTGTGTGACACAAGAATAATGAAGTTAGGTTATGTGTTATAAATAACTTAACTTTTGGATCTAAATGTTGGGCCACTAAATTGCATAATTGCAGTTGGGCACTAATTGATTGCAAGTGGCTACAATGGTTAAGATGTACGTGTGGTGTGACAAGAAAGGATAAGGTAAAGAATATGCAATTTAGAGGAAGTTTGAAAGTAGTGTCAGTGATGGGGAAATTGAGAAGCAAAAGGTTAGCGTCGTATGGATATATTATGCGGAGATATGATCACATAAATAAGAAGGTAATGACATTAAATTTGGATGGCTAAAACGGTATAGGAAGACCGAAGAAAGTATGGATGGATTGTGTTAAAGAAGCGTAAGAAAGGTGTAAATTCAGATATGACGGGTGATAGAGATGTGTGGATAAGTAGTACATACTGTGCCGACCGTCCGTAGTGACAAGGGCAGGTTGATTATGATGATTATACTGGCCCCCGAGAGTACCTTTACCTAGCCGAATAAAAAAGATAATAAAGCCAATGATATATTTAGACGCAAAGAGTGCAACATATGATACGAACGAGGTAACAACGAATTGGTAGTACGAACGTAATTCATTGTAAAAATTGTGTTTAACAAAGAATAAAGAATATTCAAACAGATGGTACCATCTAGTACGAGTATGTACTAGTTTACATTCTGATAAGAAAGCCTTTTTTTATTTTCTTTTCTTTTCTTTTTTTCTCGTTCACAGTTTAATGTTCAAAATTATTTTAGTGTCACTAATCTTGTTTCAGTAATTTTTTTGTTGCTATATCATGGGTGCAAGTTGTCTACACCTATTTTGTATAATCATGGTAACTACCTTTTGTGCATGTATTATAATTTATCCAGTTGGTGTAAATAAATAAAGTTTTCGCTTTATATTATCCATAATGTTGTTATGTATAGGATAATTATCTTAATTGTCTAATTTCTTTTCATAAAACAATGTATTTGTCTATATTAGATTATGTTACTCACCCTGGAAACTGCTATCTGTAACAATATTACATAAATTAGTCAGTAAACTTATGTTCTTAACTTTTCAAAATATTATTCGCTAGTAAACATGTAAATATATACATATTTTTTTTATAATACAAGGTGGCAAACGAGCAAGCGGCCATCTACAATCGCTAATTAGCGAAGTGACCGCTACCCATAGACATCCGCAATTGCAGACGCACTGCTTACCCTCAATCAACGGAGGAGAAAGATGTACTGAAGAGAATAATTTCTCCTCCTATGCATCCCCTCCTCCGTGAAATCCACTTCCCCCTCCCATCCCTTCCCTATAAGAAAAGGGTGGGATGGGGGTAGAGGATTAGGCCTCCGGAACGCACACTCATCAGACGAAACGCGGAATTGCTCCCACTTCACGCCTGTCTTCTGTGT
>JAAOEG020000028.1:1192436-1203715 GCA_011763625.2 Papilio bianor | reverse complement strand
CGGGAACCGTATCTATTTCCGGGATCAAAAGTAGACTATGTGTTCTTCCAGACGCTATATCTATGCCAAATTTCATCAAGATCCCTTCAGCAGTTTAGGCAACTAACTCTAACATACATCCATCCATCCATCTATCTAAACTTTCGCCTTTATAAAATTTGTAAGATTGATGCATATATTAATATCATATGAATTTAAAACCTGATTATCTAGATAATTATGTGATTATACAATTAACATAAAATATTTTTCGAACACGTTTAAAAATACTACTTAAACATCTTTGTTACGATTTTCTCATTATAGTGACAGCAATAGTACTTTTGAGTAAAGAAAATAATAACAGTGATTGCGATCACCCACTATATTCTATATCATCAAATTGTAATAGAAGTGGATCTTCCTATCCGTTGTTGGTACTGATAACTACGGCAAAGGGGTAGAGGATGACTAAAAACATATCGCTGGACTCACCGCGCGGTGTGTGGTAAAGATGAACGGAGGTAAACGGAAGAAAACAGAGTTGTGTAGAGTTAAGCGGAGCTTTGCGAAGGAGACACGGGTTGCAATGAACATGTGCCTTCCACGACCGCTGCGCATGCATGCCTAGCGTTAAAACGTACCTGTGGACAAATGAACAATTATAATAAAGAGTTAACGTAATAAAGCTAGCGACATTAGTTATATTATTTTTATTTATATCTCAGAATATATTATATAACTATATATATTAGGCTTACTAGTTGCTAAATGGGACGTAAACAATAAAACATACAATTTATTTCATCGCGACTTTAACAAAATGAATATTATATTAATAATGTGATACTTTTGATATATGTACATTAGACCACCGTGGGAAAAGTTTATAATGCTATACCAGGCTATTGCCTTGAATTGAATTACTCGTATATACCACAAAAATCTTATTAGAGTCAATTTTTTTAGGACAAGATTCGACACAGCAGGATTGAAAAACCGACGGTAGAATCATCATACTATTTGAATAACTTTATTTTATCCAGAATTATAATATTGTCATTTTTATTCAAGAGACTATTTATTCATATTATGATGTCTCAGATTGTGAGGCATCTGCATTGTGGACAATGCAAATATCATCGTAAAATTAAAAGGATAACCAATGGCTTTATCGGAGAGGCGACTAGCGGCTGGCGGCTGGCGGCTGGCGTCACACTCGTACGCGGTTCGCCTGGTTGATTGTTAATCTAGCTTGTTATCGCGTAACATCGTGCATGCTGATAAAAATACGCATGCGTAAACGATGACTGGACCATTCACACGTATTTTATTACTACGATCCATGGACTATTTCCAAGCGCGCTAGTAAATATACGTAAGAAATGCTTTAGAATTAAAATAACGTTATTAATAAAAAAAATTGGGCAACAATTCTACAACATAATTGCGTTAGGTTTTCTACCATCGACTCCATCCTGTGTTTTAGACGGAATTTTTTGTTTCATACTTTAAACTCCAATCGCCAACACTTACTTAAAACGTTTAAAAAAATTCCCACATATATTTTGGTAACAGATATTGTTAAAATCACATTCAACACTATCTTCAATGCATATTGTTATAAAAAAAAAAATAGAAGCACAAGTAAGATCGTGAGAAATTCTTTCAGTTGGTATAAAAAATTTGAAAAAACTAGGAGAAAAAATCGAGGGGGTTGTTTTACTTGCTTTTATCTGTTTCGACGGATAATAGAATGCGGAAATAGGGGTTTACTTCACAATGCGAAACTTTTTGTAGAGTGTGACTGCAGAGACATAATATTCGCAGATTACATCAAATTGTTATCGATGTCAGCGGGACCTTGAAACGCGAAGATAGACGGGTTTATTAACACATGAATATATATTTAAAAATACATAGTTATGTAATGAGCAAGCATGATACGAGTTTCCTATTTTTTGCGTAGTTTATTAGCGCAACGACAACGCTAAATGGTCGGCATTTACATTTAAGGCTGATCAAACACGGTTCACCATTAAAATATTTTCAAATTTTGTGTTACATGGGTACAAATAAAAAATAATAGCGGGAGTTAATCGCTACGATCTCTGAAAAATAGAATTGATTGACACGTAAACATGAGATAAAATAAAATATTTTGACAAAAATCTTAATATGAACATAGATCCCCTTTTAAAATACAATTAATTTTAATATTTCATCACCAAAAGAAACCTCATAATCCTATTTAAAACGCCGACAAATGGTGATCACTTGTCTACAAATGAATACTGAAACTAAGACCTCTTGTCCACTAAGTGACGCCTCTATCTGCGATAAACAGTTGTGCGTGAGCGTCCCGAACGTGTGCGGAGGTCGCAGGAAGCGGATCGGGCGGCGTGGCGTGGGTGCGCGGCCTGTTCGCGAGGAAGCGACTTGTCCGGCAATCCGCGTGGCCCTGTACTACTGTCAATCAGTTCACTGCTGATATAACTACGATGAGATAAAGCTTGCCTTGACCTATCAACCCTTTGCTAGAAGTAGTATGTATAAATATTCCCTTGGTGTATTTTTCATAATGGGATTATCATCAAAGTGTTGACTTTAGTATTTTTTAGGCATTCAACTTTATTCCTTGAAGTAAAAATGTTACATTTTTCTACTTGCATAAAAGGTTACAAATCATTGAAAATTATGTAAATAATTCTTTATTTCCATAAAACTATAACGAAGCTGAAACTATTTCTACAAATAAAATTAATTATAAATTAACAAAATTATGGAATAATCATGTAAACTTAAGGTTGTGAACACTTTTCATTTTAAATGGCGTATAAAAGGACTTAGTTAGCTGTTTTTTTCTTAATAGGAGCTATGAGCTGTGATTATAATTATTCTGTAAATGAATAAAAAAATTATACATCTTTGAAAAACTTAAATAGTATCACCCTACGGAAACATGCGGAATATTTTGTTTAGTTGACGTATTGTGATATTGTTACAGATTCCAACCCCCACACGGTGGCCAATATGAGGTCGCAGGGTCATGACATCGTTGTCGTGGGACAATTATCACGTAATAAAAACTCAAAACACTTGTAGTAGTGCGTGGGAGGTCGCGCTTACAAAAACAAATAAAGTTCATTATTCACTGACTTGTTGAAGATCTTTTAGGTCATCATGTTTTCATGAAATACAATTTTTCCAACACTTTCTTCGTCTCACGTTAATTGACATAAATGAACAGAAAAAAATTGATTGTTTGTTGAGCTTGAACTCCAAAACAATAGAACCTATTTTAAAAACTCTATCAGCTGTAACATCTTCTATCAGCTTTAACCTTAATTTAAGTTTTCATTCCGATCTATCCAAATCTATTCCAATCTTGGCAGTATTGTATGTAACGTCGAAAATCTTATTTTTGTATTATATTTGGGCAAGTCAGTGTAAAGGTGCCTCGTACGGGGCGACGTTGCCGCTCCGTTCAGGTAGAGACAAACAAAGCTCGGGCCTGCCAGCTGGTATCTGGTGCTGTTTACACTCGCTCTCGCACAAGAGAACTTTTTCAAACGATAATATGTAACGATAGAAATCGACCTCAGTGAAATTGATTCGCGAGAATTCTTATTCAGCATTTATTCAGCACGCACTAAAGATGTGCCAAGATACAACCAGCTAGCTAGCTTCACTCGTACAACTGTTACAAGAGTTAGTATATATAAGTATAAACTATTAAGTAAAAACTTGTATAGCTGAATCAAAACAGGTTGCAAAAATCTTATTAATATAATATTGTGATTTGATTCTAACTAACGAGCGCGAGAGAGCGACTCCGACAACTTCACCATTTTACGATTCAGGACATTTCCGATTCCCCATCCTGCGCGTTCCGATTAAATTCTAAAATTAATTAATTTTATTTTACTAGTTTTTCCATGTTCCATATATATAGGTTTAAAGGTCAACCTATGATTTTAGCACTAAATAAACTGTGAAAAAATCACATACAAATAAATACATACATAATAATTACATATATGATCACAAACAAAACGGTGTCAAAGAAGTGGCCGCGAGTGCGTCGCAACCCCCGCGAGATGGCGAGGGGTGCCTAATCCCCTGTCTATTTCAAACACGTTTCACCTCATTCGTATCACGTCCAACAAAAAACTTATTAGATTCACTACCCAGCGCCGGCGATCAATAAACTCACATTGATTTGACGGATCTTTTACGATACTTACTACATAATGTTACTCCTTTATAAAGTAACTTTAGAAAACTAACCACAAGCTACTGTCAAATCCTTTTTGCTCACTTAATTATATTTAAAATTGTAATAAAATAATGATACTTGATTCTTTCCAGTATTTCGATTTTTTTCGATTCGAAATCAATTGGTTTTAAAATTTTTGGTTGGAATTCACGATAGATCGTTGAAGTTTTAAACCACCGAGAGCTCGCGAGAGTAAATAGTAACAATTTTCTGTTACTTATACTTTTATAAAAAGTAACCCATTGGGTATTCTTCCGTTTATATAACTTACATTTAAATGTTAAAAGGAAAAAGGGCATTAAAAGCAATTACTATAAGGAAGTGATAGTTTCCGCCTGATTATCTGTGCTTTGGAATGATTTGGATTTAAGGTAATTCGAATAGATGACTATTTAATGCATCCGTGATATCCATGATGCTGATGAGTAAGGACTATTCACTTTTTAATTTTTTTTTCTCTACGAGACAATTTTTACTATAAATCTTGTAGTGTGAGTGTGTAACATTGGTATTGGTATGGGTCAATAACATTGAATGCTACACATTTTAACATAATGATGTAAAAAAAGCGAGGCGAGGCGAGGACTAGATTGCTGTACTCGGCGTTGACAACAATATTAAATTGAATCAATACTAGAGCGCACAAAAAGTTGAAGCTCCTCGGCCGAGTGATAAATGAAAATAGTCGGCGCGGGCTCTCCCGCAGAGCCCGCTCTGCACACATGGCCACATCGACCCGATATCCGAGTGCAAGTTACGACCGCAAGCGGGTCGGGGATATACTCGTACATAGGAATAAACTACCATTTCCAACCCAATCATATATTTTTAAGCTACTTTTTTTAAGAGTGCAAACGATCAGCGGGAACACCTAGGTAATCATCGACGCACACGAATGCATATTCCGATGTTGCGGGATGTCCTTATGCTATCAGCATAAGGACATCCCGCATACGCTCGCTTCTTGAAGGTACCTTAGTCGTTTTGTCATCCAAGCGGTGTGGATGGCTGCCATTAACATTAGAATGAATGAGAAAGATAAAATACAAGTAAAATTAATAACTACGAATAATAACTTGATAAAATCGCTGTCTTTTCTAAATTGTAACTGACACACGCGTCTTCGTCCGCTCCGTAGGCTGCAGGCAGCAGGCCGCACGCGCCACGCGTGGGAGCGGCGAGCGCCGAAATAATTGTCCATTACGATTATACACTACATTTGCGGGGGACTCTCTGTGCACGTTTACAGTTACACCCTTGCTGTTGTAATGAGAGTGGCTCGCAGATAGCGCTGTCCACTTGATTAAAGCAGCAGATAAATGGACTACTAAGGATTTTCCAGAATACAATGCACGGTAGAGAGGCCTTTGTTCATTTAGATTTGGTAGATTACTCGTAAATTTGAATTCTCCTTTGTATTTTAATAGTACGCAATTTATATACAATTAAAATTAAATAAATCACATAAAATGAAATGCAACTACTTTAACTTTGATTGATTTATGAATGAAAATGTTTTAATAAAATGGACACGAGCAAAAAAAACCTTAAGAAAAACATCGGTTCTTTAATATAAATTACCAAACTATGGGAGTCGTAAAATTTAAATAAACATGTCAGAGCGATGTCGGGTCGTTGGTACAAATTATCGTCGCTTTGAGCCGTGAGCCGCACTGATATATTCGTGAATTATTCAGCTCTCGCCCTACAAACTGGCGATGCCACCACGTGTAAAAACTTTTACAACGGCGTAATTGTAAACACGAATTTTCACCTTAAGCCGACTCCTTTGTTCCTTATTCTTGCGTATGCGAGATCTTTATTTACAAACATACAGATGTCTTCATCGTTATACTTTTAACAGATTAAACGAATTAATTCAGAATCACAATTCTCATTTAATCGCAATAAATGTTCACATTTTGTATTACGAATTCTTAATTCATACATTAATTAAGTTACCTTTTGATAAAAATGATAAAAAGTGACAAGTCTCCAATAATAATGAAACCAATTATACTAACAACAAAATACAACTTCCAAGTTAGACAAACGATAAAATATTGTGTACGTGATTATCGTCACACACAGAGAGGGGGATGAAGCGCACGGGAAGTGGGGAGCAAAGGGGGACTAAACCCATAAAAGTAAAAATAACCCCGACACTAGCAACAGGACGGCTCATATGAGCATCAAAATCATTCAACAGTTATAATACGGACCCATGTCATTATGGCCAATGTTTTAAAGTTCAAATTTCCAAAGCAACAAAACATCATAGTGTGTTAAGTAAAAATTAAGTTTGTTGAAATGTCATGGGATATCGATGGTAGTTTGCCATCTGTCAAAACAAAACAGCAACCGGAAATTATAAACTGTCTATTGCTTTGGAGAATATGGTAATCGTTGTGATATACAAAAACGTATTAATTGTCTGCGACTTTGCTGCTCCTATAATTTATTCAATTATTAATAAATTTTAGCCTCAAAATAGTTTGGACGCATTCAAATATTTTTAATGTATGTATTTAAATAAAAGTTAACTCTTATAGTAACTTAACCACACCGTACATTGAATAGTGCTGTCCTTGTCACATTTATGTTTACAACATGAACCTTATGTCGCAAGGGAGGGCTTCAATATTTAACGACATTTCATTTCCAAGACGTTAATTTTTATTATAGCTTTTTTATTGCTCAATTATCATACATTATGATATGGCCTTTAGAAATGTAAACATTAAAAAAGTTTTAATGGAATGTGATGGATAATTTTTGCTTAAGGAATTAGAATTAGGTAAGAGTTACAATAAGGGTGAGATGGGGTAACGTGACACACAAGTGTTACCGCACGTTACTAAAACTTGCCAAGCTGTGAGCTTATGTGACGAACTCTGGCCAACTTCCCCGCGGCGAAGGGAGAGTTTCGAAACGCCGTTGCCGTGTTACGCGGATTAGGTAATAATTTATTTAACTTTTTTCTTTTGCACACTTTCTGGGAATCACACTAAGGCAATTCACAAAGTTGTTCGGATTTGTCCTGCTTAGTGATAGCTATGTATTTACGAACCTCTGTACTGTTTTGTTGTAACGGTACATTGTAATTTTAATGTTCCTTTCTTTCAAATATAACTAAATATGTCTTCAAACCTGATTGTCGAATATTTTATTCACTACATATATACATTTAATATATAAAGAAAAAATCTCACAAAGCGGATTTTATTAAGCAAAATACGTAAAATCAACAAGAAGCGGGAATCGTCCTATTTGTTCAGTCACTTAATACCCTAAATTGAGGTGAGTGCATCGGTGCTGCAAATAATCAAAGAGAAGCATATCCTCAATTTGTTTGCGCTACGCCGCCTCCGCGCCGTCATCACCGCGCCGCAGTGGCGGTGACAGCTCGCAATCAGAGTGCAATCACGGCCGGCAGAGGGTGCTCGCCGCTCGCGGACACGTCGCTGCTAATTGACCGGAATGTGAAGCCTAGGGTCGTATTCAAAATGAAACGTCTCCATTTACTCTACACTCACAATGTCATTTGCCATGAAATGTGTCATTGTTCTATATTAAAATTTCCTCACTTGACTAACTTACCGAGAGACTGAAAAGACAGTACAGATATTGCCGAAATTTACAATGAAACTATAACAAGTAAAAGTTCATTTCGTTCCATATTTTAAGAAAAATCGGTGATAATATAAAGTACATAAACCCAAGATATAAATTCTGTAAATTTACTTAGTTACTTTTTTGTCTTGTAAGGAAACGAAAATTCAAGTTTTTATAAAGCAAAGCGAGTCAAATCGGTTAATAAGACTTGAATCTGACTCGTTGGATTCCGGATGAGTGAACAGCGTGACCGAGTGTAAAATAGATCGGAGAAGGACGGCCGTGTCGGAGGAATGCGAAGAATGTCAACGTGGCTCTCCTCAGAGGCTTTTCAAGTACCTCTAAAGTACATGCATAAGCTAGTGTATAGTAATTAAAAAGTTATGCACAACACAGTATCGCGGTAATTGTGTTTAGTTTAAAATGAGTAAATTTTATTTGATGAAAGTAATTAAAGTTTATACTGGACTTTACTTCATTGTTGTGTTATATACTTCCTTGTTATATACTTCTAATGGTTATATACTTCCACTCGCTGGATAAAGTTGTTAAGAAGATTTATTATACATATCACACGCTATTTTAAGACCCTAGTTTCCCACAAATATCGTTCAAGACCACAAAAGAACAAACAGATAAAAAAACACACAACGTAGATATGAGCATACAGTGTAAAAAAGAACAAAAAGCAATTGGAATGTATGTTCAGAGTGTTTGGTCGCCAGTCGCTGCCCTCGCGATGGATTGAAGATAAATCACCCTTTTATGCGTAGCCAAAGAAAATATCGCCGCGTCATCCATTACGCTGCGAACGTCGCGTCGCTCGCCGAGATTGGGACAAACTGGCTGCGAACATATCATATTATGTTGTGTAATTTATTAGGTGTTTTAAAATTTATGTCTAGCGCATTGGTAATTACTTTATAATATTGTGAACTGAATATTTCAGTGCAAAGAATTAAATGTGTCTAGTATACTTTATATTCAACTGAGTTTATATATGACATACAAATAAAACACACAACTTCACAGATTTAAGAATAACTTTTGAAAAATATTTATTCTATAATAGATTATTCTTTACTGTATCCAAACCTTTTAAAAATATTTGGAGCACCCTATTTGAGAAAGTGTATCATCGAAGCTATTGAATTGTCATTTGAGAGCAATTATCTGACCATCTGATCTCTTAGTGTGACTGTCAAATTTCAGTGCCAGTGGAATTAAACAAGTCAGTGTCTAACGAAATTTAAATCCATTGAGTAGTGTTGCTAATATTCAATGTAGAAACTAGCTTTAAAACGAGGCATGGCAATTACTATGATGACACATATTAGGCGGCGAGCGCGTCGTAAAACTGTGAGTGACCCGCGCGGGGGACGCTGCCATTCCAATGATATAATTGAAACATTTAGGTCGAGCGAATTATAGAGGCGAGTTCCAGCGCTCCCGCAGCGGCCGCACTAAATCATTGGAGCGTTTTATGCTCACTTGTTTTCACTCTAATGAGCCAAATTAAAATACACATTAGTTTCATTGGGCGACTCCACGCACGGCGCTGTGCGGGGTGTCCCACTCGCCGGACAGTGATGTACGGGAGAACAAATAGTGTCGTATTATCGATTAAACTAATAATTTTCCGTACGCTACGTAATAATCCACTTTCTTTGTAATACAGTAATACGATAGAAGGACATCCAGCACATTTATTTCAGATTAACGTAGATTTTTTTTTACCATAAAACCTAATTGTAATGACCGTAACATTTATATTACTTATATTAAAGGATTATGATAAGAAAAGAACGATAATTAATTTATATCTTGACGTAATTGGGTCTACAGACTTTGATAGTACGAATTATAATCAAGGTCAATGTTTGCGTGACTATTCGAAAGTATTTCATAATTCCCCATATTACAGAAGCATTCCTACGACAATTGTAAATTGGCACTTTGTGTTAAGTTGCTATGGTTTTCATAGTAGTTTTACACAATTTAAAATTACTTTTTAATTGATTTTTTTTTTAAATCACTAGATCAAATCTCTTTCACATAATTCACTTCACACTTTTTTAGTATTTCTTCGGTTACGATCTTTAATAAGTAAAAGTGCCTTTCTCGTTCGTACTCAGACCTTTTATATATTGCTCATACGTGATACTTTCTAACCTAATAGTGTACATAAATAACAGTTTTGGCAGCACCTTTTGCCCTTGAACTGAACTTTCACGTTCGCAAATGATTGATCGATAGTTTTGGGAGACGCGGCGAAGCGGACTAGTTCTCGATATGAGCCGAGCTCGTCTCTACGCCCGCTTTCACCCAAAACTCATTACCCGAGCACGCGTCACGTAGGGCCCATAACCGGTTTTATTAGGTTTCGGCGTAGGGCTGCCACTGTGACGATAGAGACAAATCAAGGTCGATCGCAAAATAAACAACATTTTTTAAAATAAAATTTGGTGTTCAAAGTTACATGCATTCTTTACATTTACGTTTAATAGCTCTAGAAAAGTATTCCACAAGTCTGCCTTCATTTTAATATTTATTATTATGTGACAAAGATAAATGACAATTAATTATTTAATAGAACTAAGCAGTTTTTCTAGTAGATGATGAATCATTTAGTTTTACTTAACAAAGGAAGCCTTATTTTTGTTGAGTCACCATAACCTTCGCTGGCACTGGAGGCGTATTAACATTATTTACTTTGTTTGCCTTCCAAGCAAGTTAACATAGAACTAAAATGTAAGTAAATGTTGATCAAATGATCCATAGTGCACATTTTCTTGTAGGTAAAAGTTAAAATGGTCCTAAACAAATATATTTGAATATATGATTTAATAGCAGCAACCCTGACTGGGCTCGCCGGCGCCGCGCTCACCGCCCGCCCTTTGTCCGACGCCCGCCGAGTCCGCACATAAGGGCTCGCAAACTGCGCCTCCTCCGGCCGCTAAAAGAATTAGCGGCACACGCTCCGGCGCTCGTTTGCGATGCTTTATAACCTATTATTATATTACAAATACTGCCTTTGAACACAAGGCTGTGACTAAGTGCCTTGACTTAGACATTTTATCACATGTTTTGGCCCTCTAGTAACTAGAAAACAAAAAGTTTAAAAACATTGGTATTATTTTTATTTGTATAAAAGTCAATAAGTTTTCTTAGATGCACACAATGAACAGTAATTCAAAATTAAGAAAATTAAAATAAGATGCTACGTTAAACGATTCACAGTAGGAACCTACTTAAAAGAAAAGTCTGACAATACTGTCAAAACTAATATGGAAATCAAGGTGTCAGCAGTTACATAGTTGAACTCAATCGAATTACAGCAAGCGGTCCGCTTAGACCTCAATTTAGTCAGGCTAAAGTTGCTCCTCCTGGGAGCGCTCGAGTTATA
>JAAOEG020000028.1:1138652-1156442 GCA_011763625.2 Papilio bianor | reverse complement strand
AAAAAAATTAGAACGACCTCTTTTACGCGGGTCTTTTTATTGACATATTCCCGATACTTTTTACACAGAGTAGTATAAAAGAAGCTAAGAGAACAACTTAATTGCAGTTTACAAATAATAACCTAAAATACTGAATATTTTCTATTTACACTGTCGCTAACTTGCATACGCCTACAATATGACATACCAAATACTTATAACCGAGCAGGCACAAGACACATTCCGACATGCGTGTTATATTCAAATGGCCAGAGGCTCGCAATGCTCGATATCCGGCCACTAGAGTTACAGTCAGTACCGTTACTGCGACTGATGGTCAATGACGTAGTTATATATTAATTGAACAATGATAGACTATAGCTTCATTCTTATTATTTAACTTATCTTATTCTTTTAAGAGGTTCCAAAGTTATTGGACAGAATTCGGCACATGTGATTTAATAAAATTTACAAAACCTCACTCTTATAAAATATGTGCATCAAACCTATCTAAGTAGAAGAAACTCTACAAATAAGCTGTGATTTTATATAAAAGGTGATAAACAAGTAATCGGCTTATACTCGTATAATGTAATCACGGATAGCACTACTGATTGGTCTTTGAAGAACTAATACGATTAGGTTTACATGAGACTGCATGTAAAATATTTTAGTATTACAAAAACCAAAACTGAGATTTATTATTTTTCAAAATAGTTGCAAATATTAGTACAGATTTTATGGTAATTCGATAAGCAGATAATTTAAAATGAAACCCTAGCAAAAACTACTCAGTTACGGATGTTAATAATACTAGGCTGGAATAACATGCTCGCGGTTGCTGGTTAGGAATAGATTAGCGCGGTCTATTAGCGATACCACGAGCTGTACCATTTCCTCGGGCGGCAGCTGTTGCTGGCCCCGCCCTCATCCTTACACCTGCGTCCCCTTCGTCCCTGCCACCCCCCGATCCGCGCCTTAATTACAATCCCATTGAGCAAATATCCGGCCGCTATCACACGATCGACACTTGCGGGAAGCACTTGCCACACGATATGCGGGCCGGCCACAAAGATATCCGAACCGATATAAACATGTGTTCATAACTCAATTTATTCTTGGATATGTAAGCTATTAAGATGTTTTGACAAGGTCATTAAATGAGCTTGGGTAAAATTACAATATCATTTAAACGAATTTCCTTTCACGGAAATTCCTATGTTCTAATCATTTAACTCTAATTTGAGGTAGTGATTTTAATAAATGATAAGTGTAGTTTTCCGATAAAATTAAGTATAAAATTTGTAAAACGCAAATTAACCGTAAACGAACATAAAAACTAACGTCACAGTGCCGTTACAAATTAAAGCTAGCCCGAATCCAAAGTAATGGAGCGGAGAGTCGATACCTCTTAACACATTACTTACGGCGTTCAAACGAACGATCGTAGATAACGGCCGACTGCGCCGATAACAATCAAAAGCTTTCGTCGACATCGCGTATCCTTGATGTATGCCGATTGGGACACGCCGATGAACCCACGTGCGGGGGTACCCTAACAAAGGTTTCAAATGTTTTTATTCATTTCATACAAGGAAAAAAAATCCGATTATCCAACAAAAAAAGTTTATTTTGTGCAATTTTTGCTCTTTTCTGTCGGCTAGAGGCGACGGTTTGTTGATTTAAACAACGCCTGAAGGAAGCCCTTCACTTCTAGTAACTTAAAACTCCGAAACCTCGATATTAAAGCGAGGGTTGAAAATTAACAAAACGGTAAAATCGTTCGATTCTGTTCTTCGATATTACTAATTGCATGTGTTATATTCAATTTTTTTATGTGCTTAGTCAGGTACCCATTTAATTTTGGGTACATAAATTTTATTAGAAAGACTGTCAGTACATACACGGTAAAGGAATTACACGGCAATCCATTGCAGGCACCTTCAACAGTGGTCGCGGTAAAAATCAGGTTCGCCATACGTTGTAATTCATCAGTACGATGTTATCAAGGCCAAAGCAAGGAGCGGTGTTTGAGGCGAGGAGCGCTGTAATGGCCCGGGGATAAGTGCCCGTAATTTCCTACCGCTCTCCAGCAGGCAGCACGCACGCGACTGCCGCGCGACAGATGGCAGCCCGGCCGCCACACACACAAGTGCGAATATAATCTGTATCTTGATTGCAACAGCGACAACGAAACCGCTCCCGTAAATTGGCCGTAATGATGGACAAGCGGATGTCTTCCTGTGTAGTTGTCGCTGAACGCTGCACCGTTATGTTATGGAAACTGATTCTTCATTGTCTCGAATTTCGTAGTGCGAGTTCGCGCACGCACAGATGAATAAGAGATCTTTGTTATGATAATGTTTTAAGAAATAAGCTCGTTTTATTGAATTCGTTAAATTTCGAATTTTTTATGGTTGTTGTTGATGTCACGCTTTTGTTGCTATTGCGTGAGTTATCGCACCGTTACTGTACTGCAACAAAAAAGCTGTTGTTTAAGTTATAACTTTAATAACATGGCCGACATGCGTGTAGAATGATTGCAAATACTGATATGAAAGTCTTCGCTCATACAAATACAAATGCAAAGCTTTCAACAAAAACCATTCAAAATTGTCAGAACGTAATGGGGACAGATGGTGCGGTCGGCGCGATGCCAGTGCTATCTTCGGTCGCACAAAGAGCACCCGATCGATCGGGGTCCGGGGTTCGGTTCCCGGCATTCATTATTCGGGCCGCGAACGAGCCACTGGCGTACATCTGTTCCGTTCCTTCGCCCCGCATAATAGCACCGGCCCATTGTAGAGGTAGATTCACAAAAGAACACGCACTTTGTGCCGGTGTTTCTTGAGAAAAAAAAACAGAGGCCCTCCGTAGTTGTGTGTGAGTGGGCCGCGACTGCGTGAAAGTCGATGCAACTGTTATGACATACGCGCTTCGTTAAACGTCGTTCAAAATAAACAACGTAGTCGAACTAACGAAGCCAATTCGAGGGAGCTGTTTACGAACGCTATACTTTGCTTTGCTCGATCGATTTTTTTTCGTAATTATTTTTATAACCTATAGTGAAAACATTTGTTAAAAATCGACTGACCAGATACTAACGTATGAATATGTAATATCTGCATATCCATATGTATATGCTTTGCTTTATAATTATCCCAAGTATATTTGAAATGTTACACAGGGTGCGTCACACAAGAACGTTTACTGCCACGTCCTCTAGTGGTCAGAGTAAGTATCTAATTACAAAGTAGGATTCAATTTCCAACAGGGTAAAATATTTGTCCACTGCTAGTATTATTTAGATGTGGTTGAATTGTTTAGCTATTCTCAGATGATATGAAACATATACATAACAAATGGGACACAAAGGGGTTTTAACTATTTTTTTTCTTGGGTATAAAAATTATAGATTTTTAAAATATGAAATTAAAATTAAAAATGAACTGTAAAAAACACAAAAATGTTTATCACATTTTTGTATTTTTTACAGTTCATTTTTACGTTACATTTACAAACAGGATAACGAACGGAGTTTTTATAATAAAGAAAATACATATCAATGTTTTTCTGGGTTGTTTCAAGGAAATGTTACCAGTGAACCGTAACCTGTTCGAATTCATTATTATGTGTAACTTTTATGGTATAAGTACAGACTTATACAAAAGGTTACAGTTAAATTTTAAAAGGTGTATCCTCTTTCGAAGTGTAAGTAAAACAAAAAAAAACATATTTAATATGGGTTTAATAAGCACTGTCTATTGTTAATTTATAACATACTAGCTGTCGCCTGCGACTTCGTTTGCGTGGCAAAGTGTCTTTGGTATCGTTTTTAATTATTTAAACGCACGGGTGTCTGACTTCACGTGTCTGTCCGTTCGGCACACGACACACTCTGGCATGTTCCAACCCGCCTCCGCGCCTTTTCAGTAGCTTCCTTACTACTTTTCATCCCCCTTTCAACGCCTTACAAACCCATTATCGCATTAAAAAGTATATGTCCTTTCTGATGGTCAAATCGATCCAGTAGTTTTTGAGTGAAAGCTAGACAGACAGACAGAGTTACTTTCGCATTTATAATATTATTAATGATTCTATAGACGAAAGCTTCGCATTGTCTTATAAAAACTAGAACATCGACTGTATCAGAGTAATAAGTGTTAGCAATATCTGATACAGGTATATATCTATACGTGGTAGCTACTAGCAACAGCTGATAGTCGCGGCTGGCAAACAGCCTTGAGGTCGCGGAACACCGGCTGCCATACAAAGTAAGCTTAATATAACCTAACAACTAAACGACATATTTAAAAGCCCTTTCCAATATATAAAAAAAAAACAAAAAATAAATAAAAGATCCCATGACAGCCAAAAAGAAGATTTTTTTGCAATTTTATCTCAAATAGTCGGTCCTTTTGATAAGATTTTATCAAATAAATTACATGTTGTAATTTATTTAAACATCAAAAATATAGTTTTAAGCCTAAGTAAGGTAAAGCAACATATTACGCATACTTTCATAATAAATAAACAAATAAGATCAATCTGAAGCCGTTTCGGAAACTCAGAATTATATGAAATTAAAGAGTCCCTACTTCAATTTCGTAAACCAGTTCGAAAAACCGTGGGGCACGAAAGTTGGCAAATTGTTGCATCCCCGGGGCAAACCGGGGTACGGAAGGGGGAAGGGAGGGGAGGAAAGAACAGGAGAGGGAGCGGGACGTCCGAGTTGCCGATTAAATGGCCTTAATACTGTCTAAAAGTTGCCGCCGGGAGTTGCGAAGTATTGTCGTATCTTGATACTTGAGTATAGGTGGTGCAAAATCTAGCCATATTAAAGCAAAATGTAAAGATAGGTTTAGGTTAACAAAATAAGTGAACGGGAGAATAAAAATTATTATGAACGAAATAGGAAAGCCATGACGGATGCACTAAGTTGAAGAACCATATGAAAATTACATTAGGAAAGGTATAATTAACACATTGCACGCGGCAACTGTACATTTTGTTACTTGAGTGCGGGTTAAATACACAATACATACGCATTTACTACATTTATACAACAAAATCGGGGCAATAAATGAAATGAAATACTTTTTAGATAGCATCAATTATCTAGCGTTTTAGATACCTCAAACAATACATAAAAAATGACCATGACCAAGCGGGGACACATGTTAATTTATAAGTATACAGAGGTTGACATAAGGGCAGCTCCCTGTACAAACAAACATAATCTCTTATAATTTATTCAAACAAATGCAATCCGGGGGCGTGGCAACAACAGCCCCGGGATGAAGCGCAAAGCTCGCGTGACTTGCCAATCAGGAAGACCACTCTAGGCACAGATTATACTCAAACGCGAAAATTAAATAATGAAGAACCTGGAAGAACAGTCAAGGCAACACGGCCCATGATTTAAATCGGGCGAATATTTATTTACGAATTTTTGAAATCGGTCCAGTATATATTGAGTTATTTCAATACATACAAAAAATACAAATCTTTCTACTTTATAATATTAGTTTAAATAAAAATATATAGTTATTGGTTGCATCATGCAATAGCCGCGACTACTAGCGACGACAAGCTACGGCTAGCAATTAATAACAAACAATCCCTTGTAACATCGATGGTGCCCTAACAATACGTTTTTAGCCATTCACAGCTTCCTTGTTGCTATCAAACTATCGAACGACACTTGGTAAGCATTAAAAGTAAATAAAATATATGCACTTTTTGATTATGATCCCATATGTACAAGGATCCCGTTCCATCTTTTTAGAGATAACCTTGATTCTATAATATACGACTAAAATATTTTTATTAGAGGTAACGGCAGTGTTATCGCAAGATGCGCATTGTAATTTGCAGTTACATGTGTATGTACAGCTTGAAAACAATGTAATTTAAATCAAGTTACGTTTGAAGGTACGATCGGATGTCGAACACGCGACGAACGTTTATTTTTTGCTCCCCCTTCGACACAAGACATTAAGCTCTTTATTACGATAACTTTAAGTGCTACAATTGTAGAGCTATCAGTAGATTAGTATCCGCATTCTGTCACGCGATTAACGGCTCGTTGGGTGGAAAAATAATCGAAGCATAGAAAAGCGTGGGAAGCTCAATAGAGATATGATATCTGCAAGATTTTTTAAGAGTCAGTTTAGGAGTTTATTCGCTCGATATACAAAACATCAAAGCAGAACTCCTTGTCTCAACGTGGACAGGTGCATGGCCAGGCGAGCTACAATCATCTGTAATACTTTATTGATCGCCTGTTAAACTGTCATGTTGCATGATGGCTAATTAAAATGACGAACGACTCAGCTAATTACATCGGAACGCAACAGTTGCCCGATACCGAAGACTGGTCGTCAGCGAAGTTTCGTAAAAAAATGGACATGTTTGCACACAATACGTCGATTTCTTAAAGGCTTAGAGCCATTAGTCAAACAAAAAATCGGGTTCTCCTTTCAATTAGTACTTGAATTAACAAATATTAGGAAGAATTTTTTTTTAGTATTCCAAATATCTACGAATATTCCATAATATACAATATATTATGGAATATTCGGGCTGAAGCCAATTCTACAACTGCCCTACATCTTTTAAATACAGATTTACTCTACCTGAGACGCGACTAAAGCCCACCGACAGCGATTGCACACCTCAGTGCACGTTATACTGAACCCTCGTCCCAGTTATCAGCCGCGCTGCCACGGCGCCTCGAGCGCGACCAGACGTCTCGAGTGTCGGACCTACCTGACTCCAGCTACTTCAATACACATGATTACAGATTCATATATCAGCTCAAGACTCGCTCCGCTAACCCGATAAAGGGAATAGTTTGTCAAAGTTTAATCAGTCAACTAATCTTAAGATGTTTTAGAACAAATACAGTAATTAAATTACGTAGAGCTCGTTTGGTACTTACTTAAATTGCGACATGATTTATAGAGCTAGAATTGAAAACCGCTTCGTTACAATTTGCAAGTTAATAATTTCAAATAATCGTGAGACTACAAGGCTAAGTATCAGCCAATTTGCAAAGGGTTACCAAAACGATTTGAAAACCTAATATTTTGATCGTATAAAATTATTTTGATAGGTCTTATGATGCACCTGTCACCGAATAATATGATCCGCCTCCCTAACGCCATGAAGTAAAATAATATATGTAAAATACTATAAGTTATCGAGAGTGTAATCAACATTGTCGTTGGGGCAGTGGCCCGACAATAAGCTCCAGCTTTAACGAGTTAGTGGAAACATGACTACGTTAGAATTATGTTAAATACGGCCATGCACCTTTTCTGTAATTATCCAAATACGTCACGTCTCGGTCGCGGCGAGGCTTTATCATTAAATCTGAGAGTAATAATATTGTAACAATGGCTTTATTATAACTCTTTTATATTTAAAAGCGACTGTGTCCGCATAGGCCAACTCTTCGCTGAACTGCATTTTTAATTTAATAGCTGACAATAAACTCGTACTTGACAACAGTGGTTACAATTTAAACCGACTTTTTTAAAAAGCACATTTAGACTAAGCTGACAATTTTTAGCCAGAAGTTGTTTTTGGATAAAATGAAGATCGAAATTCGTACTAAAGATGTAATAGATAGCTGTATACAATATAAAGTGGTGGCACCCGTAAAAGAGTACGCGGTGACCAAGTACAGCGCGGTGGTAGAGGTGGCGGGTGACAGACGGTAAAAACGATCGCAACACGCTTTTTGAATATCGGGTAACGACTTTTCTTGATACATATAGTTGGAAAGAATTCAAAATATTTCATTTATTTTTATTTTAACTATCATTTAAGTTAGATTCAAACGCAAAAGAGTGAAATGCGATGTGAAAACGTAAACTTTTCACTAGCGAAATAGTCAACTGTGAAAATCACACATGTATGTTTAAGCACGAAATGATTAAATATCTATTATCATAGACATCCAAGGCCGTACGCGAGCCCGTAACAACACTGACGCAAGCGACGAGTAAAGTCTACGGCGCGCGAAAACTCCAAGGCCGTGCCATTGACACGGTCGAGCCGAAATATATTACATAAGCGGTGAGCGATCGAGCAGAGGTCAATGTCGCCGCAGCCGAGATCGCGAAAGTGGTCCGGCGGCGGCGGTGTCGAATAATTGCGACTTACGACGTAATATGCTCTCGCCCATATACGGGGCCCGCGCGCATAGAAGAAACAGCTGATCGACGGCACGCGTCTCTGATGCATATTAATGCCGTGAGCAAAAAACTTCGCGTATAAAACCGAATGCTATCGTGGTCGACGCGCCGGTCCCGCGCGATGCAGCCGTCTCGATTATGCAACAGCCCGGCTCGTGTATAAATCAAACTTAATCCCCCCATTTCGATTCGCACAAACGTTTGCCCTTTAAAGTGTTTTTGCGGCACATTTGTGACTACATTCAATGTATCGGAGTAATTGCCCTTTGTCTTTTTACTGTCGTTAAATTTGGAATAAAAACGAAACTGAAGAATACAACTGTATTACGATTATTTTTTATTTAAGTTTTTTGTGCCGATTCTCATAGTAAACAATCCCTTAATTTAATTATTTTTATAAATGTCAAACAATTTTGCCAGACGTCTTTCTATTTTCTTGTGGTAAAGATGCCAAAACCTTCGCGCCTATTTCCTATGACATAAGTCAGCCAACTTTTTAAACAAGTCAATAAATTGTGTGCATTTTTGTATATGTGTATGAATGTCTTTATATATAGGGTCATCAACGCTGCACCCCTCTGGGTGAAAGGCCTAGAGGGTAGTCGCGGGTTGATCAGTGCGGCGCATTGTCCTGCGCACAATGCTATCGATGACACGACTCCGCGCGACAGCTGCGCCCCCTCTACTTGTTACCTATTGACGAGTCCTCGATCCAATAACAACGAATAATTAAGTATTAGAGTTTCACTGAAAGAGTAACTCAAAAGACTTTGTTTAACCGCGACTTATGTATAAACTTTGAACAATAAATATACCTATGAATTTTATAGAAAGATCAACTCTTAATCGAATGTCGATTACCAAACCAATAATTATAATGTTTATTCACATTTATTCTGTATGAAAAATGCACCCTATTACCACCACCTTATAATAACTTCGGCCACACAAATCGTCAGATAGATTACGATCGCAACTTTACATATAAGTCATAATTATTACAAATAAATAATGCAGACTTTAATAATCAGTAATAACGTTTAGCTAACACAAATGTTTAAGGCAGGTGCTTGCTAAACGCAAACAGATCGCTAATTGTCGTACGATAAACCTGAACGTGACAGAGGGGTGACACGTCACTGCGCTTTATATGCAGGTATCATATCGTATTTAATTATTGTAAAGTACTCAGATTTACATAGACTAAATAAATCTTTGGGACAAGCGATAGGCTGAAATGGCGGGTTGCGCTGACCTAAGCTTACAAATTAGTTAGACCCATATTATCAGTGTAAACTTGTAAATGGTTATTTTCTAGCTGTAAGTTTTCACTGTAAATAAGTAAATAATTCACAAAAAGGACATTTTAACACACACGCCGTCTTGATCGGGACGACCTTTATCTAGACAAAAAGAGGTAATCCAAAGCGGCAGGTGCGTGTTGTGTTAGACCTTTCTAGACTGTCGCGTGCGCGGCACCTGGACACATTCTGCCATCAACTTACATTGCCCGATGCAGTTTTATTTTATAATATAAATAGAATTGATAACTTTATCGCTGTGTGGCCAGTTTATGAACATAGGTGGGACATTCAAATATAAGTAACTTTTTAATTTTCATAACATTCCCACCAAAGACAATAAGTGTACAACGGAAATAATACCTAAACTGAATCATTAAATTAACAAGACCTTTGTTCGTTAGATTTCCCCAACATATTATTAACCTTAATTTCATGCAATATTGAGTCTTTCGTAATTGTCCAACGATATTTTTCAACACATACAACACTTACATATGTAGCGAAAAATTCAAATGTATACAAGAACGTGCGCTGCTTACACCGCGTACTACCACGGTAGCGACGATAACTTAAGCTATATTTGTCAGCTTTAGAGCTCGGTAGCACGGACGGACGCGTCGCTGTTATTTATAGGCATCTTTGATGCCGGCTGCCGGGCCCGGTGCTGCGTGCGACAGCGCCTTAACAGACGACATCTTCTATTTTTTATCAACATACAGACACTTTATTTATTTATATATATCGTTATAATGTTAAACAGCTTCCTTATTTTCTACTCTGTCACGAAAACCGAATATCTTTCGTAGACAGTTTTTTTTCTATTTAAAATCACATTAATTATAAACGGCCAGACAGATTTAGAAAATTGGTACGATTCGCATTCTGCAACCGTATGTCATAGAGTCGGTTGAATCGGTTATTTTTTATGATGTTAGGATCAATAATTATGGGATTTATAGCTTCTATTTGTCAATTCGGAAGTTCTTCATTTCACAAACTATTAAATTATAAGTAAGTTACATTGATCTGAGGTCTTTTCTGTGGCACCAGGCACGGCACCTGCTCGCAGTAATGAGGGATTCAGCACTCGAATGAAGGGCGTGGCGCGACAACATCAATTTAATAACTGGCAAAACCCTTTGTTTCAGTCGCGGATGCGATAATAATGTGACACAAGTTAACAGTTTTAATATTATGATATTGTAATGGACGGTAACCACTTAAGATAACAGAGAACAGCTGCACATTACCGACTCTATTAACACAGACTAATCAAAATAACATCTTGCTTTGTGAAATTGTACCATAGTCCAGGTATGTTTAAATTCATTTTCAAGCTTGTTGTCATTGTATACACAATAAAATATTTTTAACAAGTCAAACGCAAGTTATATTATTATAGGTAATCTAATTGAATGATAGTCACATTTACCTAATTTAGCTTTTCTCTAAAACGTGAGATGCTCCTATATCGAAAATACTAGTCAAATTTAGTCAGGAATAAGTAAATAACATAAGTTCTGGTCACGTATTGGCTATAAAATTAATTCTAGGTGCATAAAATATAGATACACTTGGAATAACAATAATTTAATCTCGCCACAGTGTAATGGGATAGGCAAATAAAAAGGTTATCTGAAGCACCTTTACTACAAATATACAGCATGGCAGGTGCAAGTTCATCGCTGTTTTAATGATCAAGACAATATTATTCGTTTTCAGAACATTATTGAATTAGGGAAATGTCACGAAGAACATAAACAGTTTTTTCATCGGCAAAACGACCGGTTTTTTTAGTAAACAAAAATTCAAATAAAATCCAACGATATCCTAACTGAAAACATGTCATAACATTAGAAACAAAAACAACTTGTAGGAATCCAGATCAAAACGGGCACAATTAACAATAAAACACAGGCTAGAATAAGTTAAGTTGCGTACAAAAGCAATGTGAAGGTGCGTTAAGCGTACGTGCGTGTTGGCCGCGGTGCAGGGCAGGGGAGCGAGAGGAGGGTCCGCGGCAATTACAGTAGAGGATTACAGAGGTGTCGACTCGCCGCGATAACATCGCGCCGCTTCCCTTAAACATCACTGGCAGCTATTTAATCGGGGAATTTAATAAAAATCGTCAAGCTCGAAGCGCCGTTGTTCGATTAATTTATTGAAGGTATTCTCAGGCGATATCGATTAACGAATACCGATGAATTGGGTATCGATTAAATGTTTTCAATAGGTCAGTCACATTTTATGGTATTAAAACGTATTTTTACGACGGTTAAATGCAGTAAAAATTGAAACGTTCACAGCTGAGTTCGAATTCAATGCTATAACACGCCACAGCATGGACGATATTCAAAACTTCGAATTATATTATTCTTCTTTACGATGCATTACCCAGTGTTTTACTGTAACTGGACAGATGAAATAATTTATATTATTACATACATTTTTTAACCAATTAAAAAAGTATTAAAATATTATGTGGTATATCATGTTTTCGCTGTCTATATGATTCTTATGACGCGTATTTAGTGTACATCGAGATCACAAGTTTTATTTAGCTTTTATAAAAAAATATTTTATCGAAGCCTTTTAACGATGCAATCAATACGCTACCAATGTAATAAAAAAGTGATCGTCGCAAACGTCGAGCGGCGTTGCAACGCGAGCGAGCAATTTACGCGACGGATCGCCTCGTTCGGGCCCGTTTAGGAGCCCGCCCGATAGGGTTGTAGAGGCTTATGCAATATGGATTCGGACTATATGGGGCAATGTTAAAATTTGAACAGGTCGAAGCGATTCGCTCGCAAGCCAGACATTGGTCAACAAATACATAAAATTACTTTTAATCTTAACCTTATTGTACGTAACGTACGATGGACCAGAAATGCTGTCGTTAACAGAGGTTTCGGTTCACATAGCCCAATTTTGTAAAAAAGAAAAAACGAGAAAGACTATATTTTCACTGACAACATTGGTTAGCGATAACATGTTGAAAGTACGACAAGGATTAAGATAGGTACACCAGACCTACCCTAGATAAGATATGACAAATTGAAATTCATAATCTTTTCACAGGATCCCTTTCTAAAACTTGCGGATACCATCTATACCGATAGCAACTGACTATATCAAAATAGGTCGGACAGGCATCCGAGCAGAGCGATTATCTTGATGCTAGGTTTGGAACACGCTGTGGCGGAGCCCTGCGGCGTGAATTAACTTTATTATTGACTCTATACTTGTGATTTACGTGGAAACACGGCCGACGAATTTTCACGTCGTTACCACATTGTTACACAACACAAACATTTAATTTCCTTGAAGAAACCTATCAATATTTACTCACCTTTTATGATCGATATGCGAAAACTACGCATTGAATTACAAATTATACAGATTTGGTCACGACCGGGTGTCTTTATCAATACGGCGGGCAATAAATTTTGTTATATTATGGAATTTACTCTAAGACGTATAAGGTGATGTCGCATGAATAACATTGCAGTTTGCCCCACTGCGGCTCACGAACAAAGATCAAACGGAGTCAAGCTATTAATTCGGTATTCCATGAACATGTCTAAACATGGCCAACGTTACCTTTCGAAAGGGGCTTGGAACATTAGCGAAAGTCAAATTGATCTTAGTGCATGAAACAAAAATGTACGCGACGTTTTACTAGTAGGTATTGTGAATAGATAATATATATAATTTCTAGGAATACGAGAATTAAAGATAGAGGACAATTGATTCGATCGTTTGTATGTTTAATGTTAAAGGACATAATTAATAAGTGTCTTATGCGATAACATCAAGCAAGACAAGCGTCACAAAACACTGTCAAAGTATATCCAAGGCAATCTACGTATTATTGTTTAAACGAAAAGGGGGACGGAAACTTTCCGTCTATTTCACGCGGCAATACCGCTCAACTTCAAACAGCTCACAACTTTCAAACTTTGTGAGTAGGCGAGAACGAAACAGCCAAATGGATGACAACGTCAGTGAGGAAGCATAATTTAACAATACGCGAACAAACGAGCGCTGGGGAAATATAATGAATCATTGAGCGACCGTGTAAAGGGACCGAAGTCACAAGTGATTTAGTTTGCTGAGTAGTATTAGAAAAAATAATACAAAACTTAATTCACTACGTATAGAAAAAAAATCGGCAGCTGAATAAATATATAAGGATTAACTCTTAAGATAGGTACAATTTAACTATAGTTACAGCCATACATAGTACGAAGAAGGAACTTACATGATTTTCTCTAATCTTTTTCCATTGCCCACCATCCATCTTTATATGTTTTAAAATAAAAAACTATGTCGTAATTAATGTATTATAACGTAATATTATTTACGTCATCACGCAACTAGATTGTCATTATTTGTAGCTATATAAAGAAATCTTTTATTTATATTGAATCCATACACCCTATAACACGATCAGATCAAGTGGGTGTGCATTAGTGTGCGCGCGGTATATTACTCATTAACCTTTTTCATTGGAGAGGTACGTGCGCTGAAAACTTATACATTTAATGTGGGGGAATGGCTGGGTGGTCTGTTGCCAAATCGGGGGACCAGGGATCAAACCTCGAACGGCATGTAACAACCTTTTTTGCTAAAGTGGAATAAATGAAATGATATCACCAGTTAGTATGAATTACTTTATTATTTTAATAAGCTAATAATAAAATAATGGTGTAATTGGCTTAAAGTTAATATAAATTATTTTATGTTTTACAATAATATCTCAATTACAACTCAAACAACCTGAAACGGAATATAAAAGTTTAGCAAATTGCTCATCCATGATGATGGGTGTCAACATAGAAGTCAGAAAATCAGTATATAAGTTTGCAATGAAAACCGATACGAGTGAATGAAACCAAACAAATCATTATTGTGTATAGGTTATCGCGTCGTGCACTGATACAACTTAGTTTCGATAACCTAACAATGATGCGGGGAGTATTGATACACAAGGCAATGAATGGCTCCCTACGACCTCTCCCTCTTGGCTGATTGCGGCGGAAGCTGTGCAAATGCAACGATCACACAGCCCTGCTCTCCTCCTCCCGCGACCCCGCCGTTCGCGTATCACGTTCCCGGATTAATTGGTGTTTGCCCCACGCCCGGTGCGATCCTCGGGATCATATCACGCGAAATTAGCGACGGTAGTAATGTAGAATTAATAATGGGTCGACGCAACATGCGAAGCTACAATTTGCGGTCGACGCAAGGGGAGCTGACGAATGTCTCAGCGGTTTGTGACGAGACAACTTTAGAAATATGGTATCTAATCTAACTTGAAGCTCCGCCTTGTAATTTATGAAAATAGTCCTGATAAATATATGTAACACGAAAAAACGTTGTTATTTTTTTCGTTATTCGTGTCATATACGCGAGTGTTAGCTGTTCTACTGACTAACATATAAACAATTTAATTACTTCTACAAGCTTAATATCTCTATCAATAAAAAAAGCCAAGAATATAATGAAGCCATACCAATAAAGTAAATTAATACGTGACAAAAAGTGTGTAGCGACACAATAACGTCTCCATTCTGCATTGTTCAATTCAACTTGGAGCGAGCTTGTGAAGCGATTCATGTAATGTACCATTTGTATAATGTACGATGTTATTGACTATAACGTTCAGATTACTTTAAATAAATGTTGACCAACAAAATACCTTTTCATATATTTGTTTACACATTTTAAAATATAAATTACTACCATGTCACTGTTAGTAGATATTCTTTTTTTGAAATCGCATATAAATTTCAATAATGGATGAATTAGAAGACACAAGAAAAGACAACCAGCCAATATTTAAAAAATAGTACATAAGGAAATGACAAAACGAATACAGAAGAAATTGTAACAAAACATACATAAATACAAAAATATGATCACTAAGAAGAGGTTGCCCTAGTCAGAATCGTTTCAGAAACGAGATGTTCTCTACCTGCTTCTGAAATACATAAAATGCATAAAATACCAATAAAAAGGGCATTAGTTAAATGAAATATTCATCAATTCTCTGGGATAGGATCACCGTGACAAGATTGTCGAGCAAGGGAGAGTCACAAACAAATTAATAACGCAGACGAGCTGGCTGGCTGGCTGGCTCGACCGAATTCTAATACGGACCGTACGTAGGAATGCAATTGGACAATACGGCGACGTATCTTGATGGATGGGCTCCAATAAATTGTTGACTTAGCGTCGCAAGGGGATCCATGGATGCCTTCACGCTTCCACCGATGGGTATCGATTTAAATATCAACATTTTATAGTCGCCCAGTTAATTTATTGGGTTAATTATGGTTTATGCTTTGACTTGTTTGGATATTCGAATGATTTAACCGTAGAATGCAAATCGTCACCGGATTTTTATGTGATAAAAAAGCTTTGCGAAATTGTTTTTACTTACATTTTTATGATTAAAATAACTTTGCAAAGTGTAATAGGTATCTTTCATTTTAATAATTGGTATATTGTTTGCAAAACTGCTTTATACTAAAGTTCGGTCGGAGTCACATTTGGTCACGGATGGGTGCGCGGTTTTTTGCGGAGACCGGGTGATTATTGTTAGCTCGGTTAGAGGGTCCGGAACGAATCCAGTTATTTTTTTATACAAAACACTTTAATTCAGTTTCGGATTTTGACTCTGATAAATTAAAAACGCTTTCTGACATGTCGGGATTTTAATTATTACAATTTGTATCTAGTAATATAAAATAAGATGAAATGTAGAGTGTATGTCATATAAAAACAGTGGAATTTATTACGATTTCGATCGCAACGTATGTAGGTACTTTTCTAGTAGTGTTTTAACCTTTAAAGAAGACAATACGACCTAACAAATTTTAAAATGTCGCAAGAACCATGAACACATTTTTAATCTAAAATATTAGCTGACCTTTGAATGTAATATTTCTTATAGAAATTCCGAGTCCGATCATAATGGTGTCACCATTATAATCATAAAGCTCGCGGTTAATTATAGTATTATAGAATGGAGATACTTGGACCCAAAACCACTACGTAAGTATTTGCCTTACCTATTGGCTCTTTAAAATCAAAAATATAAAACAACAATAGATTCTACAGAATTTATAATTAACATCTTATAATAGCTGGAACGTTATCTAGAGTCTAGGGTATTGTAAGTCCGGATTCCCGGCATTACCGGGAAGGCGGGTGCCGGGAGCGAGTCCCGACGGGACGCTGGAATTCAGGATACGTATCCATGGCAGATGGTCCCGCTTAGCAGACGTCTCCATTACTCACTAATATAGTTTGTATATCTAACGGGTGAACTACGAGTATGCCTAAAATTACAATAGACTCCTACTAAAGATCTTCTAATCGTATTATATCGAATACTGATGAAACAAACGGTATATTGAAACATAAAATGGCCAAGAATATTAAATAGGAAAGGAATAGTTTTAATATAGACTTTAAAAAAAGATATATACATAAGCGGTCAGTTTGATGTAAAAATTTTACATACGTGCGGTTGTTAACATTGCACGGGCGTCCTTGTTTGTCCTTCGTTTGCAAACAAAAACATGATCGCAAAAACTACGGGCGGCCGAAATGCATTGTCCGTCCGTGCTGTGACGTCACCGCAGCCGCCCCGGGCCAATTATTGGACGCTCTAATGGTTTTTACAATTTAAATAATGCCCGCCCGCTATTGGGCAATCGCGCGAATCACCCACACTAATTATAGACCTACCCTCTAATCCCGAAGCGATTCTGATCACCACGTATTCTGCATACGGCAGTAAGCGTTAGATACATCTCATATGCATAGGGTATGCTATGATATACTTCTCTCAATGAAAACAATTTTAAACACATGAAAAGAATATACTACCCGCGAGACACTATTATGTGAAACAGTATATAAGTTTGACTTATTCCATTTTAACACAGCAAAATAGTTGTTCAATGAACCGATACTAGTAATAAGAGTGATCGGGCCACGAATTTCAAAATTGCAATGTTCACGAATGTTACTTGCTCCCTCGTGTAACCGCACATTGTTATTCTCCTCCCCTCATTTAAAAATTACAAAGAAAATATCAGAATATTTATGTAAATAGAGGTCTGTTTCTCATAGCGTGACAAATAGCAATCCGTATGTTTTTAATAAAATAAATTTCAATAAGAAATAAAGATAAAGCAAGCTAAAAACTTTCTTGCCGAATGTATTATGTTAATGAAGGTAAGCGACCTTAGGAAGTACTAATCGTAACTTCGATATTAATTATTCGCTTC
>JAAOEG020000028.1:913670-928663 GCA_011763625.2 Papilio bianor | reverse complement strand
GCCATCCACATTTAATGATCTTTTTTTTTTATATGTGATAATCATCTCTCCGCATAATACGTACATACCACTCTAACCTTTTGCTTCTTAATTTCTCTGTGATCGGTTGTTAAAGAAAACAAAACACGCTTTAATTAGGAGATGATATGATATTGTTTTGTCAATTGTTGTACAGAAGGTCTAATTGTGTTCTGGTAATTGTTTTTTTTAATTATCTACAGTTTTTAGTTTTGAATAACACATAATTAATCGTGAACGTTATTTTTTTAACTTAAGTAAAAAGCGTGGGATCAACAGAAATGGTGTTTCTCAGAATTATTCTATCGAGATCCAGCAAAATACAAAAAAAAATTGTTCACATCCTTGAAATATTGTTTACGTCTTAGAATTAATTGGTGTGACATCGTGATGTTAGTGATTGATACTTCATTATCATTATCAGCCGAAGGTCGTCACTGATGACGTAGGTCTCACCCATCGAGTGCAATGATGGCCGTATCCAATGCATTCCCGCAACCTTGAGTAATTAGTTTTGATTGAAGTTTATTTATAAATAACCCTTAATTTCCAATTTAGATTAACTGTATTAAAATATGTTTATCTAGGTATACTAATAAAATATATAATACTAATAAAATAAAGAGGAAAGATTTGATTGTTCGCATTAAATATGCTTCTAAACTACTGAACGGATTTGAAAAAAGAAATACTGTTGGGAAGCAACACTATCCCTGGGTGTTATAGGCTATTGTTTTTTTTTTAATTCAAATTCCATCAGCCTGTACTATATACCAGTGGAAAATCACGGTTAGCGTACATAGCCTTGTGAACGTGACCAATTAATTTTGTGCTTTTTGTGAAAAAAAAAATCGATACCATCTTGATGGTATCTTCCTGGCATTCCACAACGAAGAGGTTAAATTACCCCGCACAGTCAGTCGCATTGTGGAATAATCTGTACTCATCGGTATTTCTAAACAGATTTCAGACAGTCTTTAGGGCCTTCATCAAATGATTGTACACCTCCCTTAAAGGCCGTCAATGCATCTGTGGTTCCTCTAGCATTGTGGAATCCATGGGCGTCGGATCAAATAATTTTAGGCAATGCTCTGCTCGTTTGCTCCTCGTCCTATGCTCCTCTTACTCTATCTCCTCCTGAAACCACCATGAGAACTTTAACTGTTGGTAAATGATTTGCTCATATTTATTTTATTAATTTTACATTTTTCATTGGCATATTTTGATTGACAGGCGCTTCAATCTTATTAATCTACGCGTTGATTTTAATTATCAAAGATCGTACGATCTAATTTCCCCGGTACTTAAGTACACGAAACCTAAAGCAATTTTCTACTCTAAAGAGTTGAACCCGAAAAACAAATTAATACGATTTCGTTTAATGAATTTTTATGCAAACACAATCATATCGTAGCGTTTGTTAAACAAAGATATTTTGTGGATGTGAACAGTTTTATATTAAAAATGAGAAATGTTTTTCTATTTTGATAAAATTTATCATTTAATAACCAGTTTCCAGCTATCATACATTCCCTGAATATAAGCAAAACGTTAATATCACATTGTTTCGATGTTATAAATCACTTTCATTCTAATAAATTAGTACACGTAAACATAGTTGGTACATCGTCGTGTAACAGTATAGTATTTTGTATAGACTGTGTTTTTATTATATTTTAACTTAAAATTTAACTAAATTTTAGTCCCGAAATATCTCTTATGATAATAACTATTCGACACAAAAAAAAAGAAATGAAAGAATAGAACATTTAATATTTTTTCAAACTGCTAATACAGCCGTGGACAAAAATAAATGGTCCGTTAAGAAAGAAAGTTAAGAAAGTTTGAATATCTCGGAAGATAAAGACGCTAGGTGAAATAATGTGTGTTAAAATTAATAAACGCTATAATTGTGCATAATAGACCATTAAATATTTTTATTTATTTAATATGTATTTAATTAAAACACATAAACTTAACCGCTAGCTAACTGAAATAATTTGTGCATGATAAACAACTGAATATCCTTAAAATAAAATAAAATTTTATTATTAATTTATTTAGGTTTAATTAAAAAACAAATATAAAGAAAAAGGATATCTTACGTAAACTTGGATAAGACAGTATTTTTCATTAAATTTTATTTTTATTTACATTTTAGTACTTAGTACTTAGTATTTACTTATTAAGTACTTGGTACTTAGTGGCAACACATAGTACTAAAATTTTAAATTAATTAAAAATGTAAATAAAAATAAAATTGATGAAAACTAATGTATTATCCAAGTTAACGTAAGATATCCCTTTTCGTTATGTTATTTATGTTTTTTTAATTAAACCTAAATAAATTAATAATAAAATTTTATTTTATTTTCAGGATATTCAGTTGTTTATCATGTACAATTTATTTCAGTTAGCTAGCGTCTTTATCTTACGAGATATTCAGATTTTCTTAACTTTCTTTCTTAACCGACCATTATTTTTGCTCACGGCTGTATAATCTTTATATATTTTACAAACGAAATACCTTACTTAAATATAAAAATACAAATGGCAGGACCGCAAAAATATCTGTATTTTTGCGGTCTCCTGGTTTTGCCGAAATAGCGAAGCAACCGCTGCCCACAGATTTGACAGACAATTGCCTACCTTTAATTAGAAGAACAGAAGAGGGCACGCACAGATAGAGGACATTACCTCCTCCTATGCGTGTCCTTCTCCGCTAAATATATTTCCCCTTACCATTCTTTCTGTATATTTAAAACAATAGTGTGGTGTATTTTAACCATTTATTAAACAATTAAATAAAAATGGCATCACGGAACATATATCATTTGAATCAAAAACGCGGTATTGCTTCCACTTCACGCCTGTTTAGTATCACACAAAATTTTATACAAGAATTAAATAACGAAACAATTTTTTTTAACAAAAACAAAGATTTATATAATATAGACGGTAAATATCATATTTATCTCGACTAAGGAACAGTGAAATCTTCAAAGCACTTAGTTCTACGTTTTGACAAGTTTCTCGAGAAGCGGAGAAGTGTATGGAGCTAAGGAAGTTAAATATTGAATGACAAAGATATAACTTTGGAGGCCGTCGGAAATATCTATTTGTGTTAAATAAACTTTGACTTATTCCAGCAGAGGCTCGTCACAATGGTTTCAGACATCGGTAGAAAGTAAAAACGGATGGTGTTTATTATACACCATCTTATGTTCGTTCAGATATATATATAATATCTTAACTAAATGTCGCCCGCGACTCCGTCCGCGCGTTATTTTCTAAAATAAAAGTCCCGTCAAAATAAGTCAGCCATTTCAGAGATTAGCCGGAACAGACAGACAGAAAGACAAAAATAGTAAAAAAAATATTTTGGTGAATGTACCTACGGTATGTATATATTGTATATATATATTCATATACCCGTAGTAAAAAACGGTTATTACAAACAGACACTTCAATTTTATTATATGTATAGATATAGATAATATTACAAATCCAAAAGTTTAGATGGATGGATGAATGGATGTTTGTTAGAGTTTATAGCCTAAGCCAGCGGTCGACAAAGTTCGGCTCCAGAGCCCCATGTGGCTCTTTGCCTCCTCGAGTGCGGCTCTGGCACAAATATTCATAAAAAAAAACTTGATAAGAAAATCAAGAGTAAACCAAAAAGTCTTATTGATGGGAATTTGGAATTATGCCTAAAAGTAAAAACAACATACAAACCTGACTTACTCGAACTTTCTAAGGTGCGTACATACATAACTTACTGTTGTCAAAAGTTTCAGTCAGTTCAGTCAAGTTCAGTCACGGGCGCTTATACTGGAAATTGGTACTTAAAGATAGAAGTTCTAAAAGTATTTCAAAAGGATTTTTAAAGCAGAAATTCTTAACGAGATTGCAATTGGAAAAAAAATTATGACTCAGAAAGATGCTTGACCTTTATGATGCTTCGGTCGTCAAATATCGTTTACGTAAGTTAAGCACTTTCATTGCAAAAACATTACGAAACCTTTCCAGCCGCCGTGTAACAAGTGTTCTTGGAAGTTCGTCTCGAAATAAATCACATATAATGGAAGAAATCCAATCCGTTACGTTCCGATGGTAAGTGACACTTTTAGAACATATTTATTATTTAAACAGCTGTATGAAGAGATACATGTGTACTACTAGCTGTCGCCCGCGACTCCGTCCTCGCGCAATTAAAATTAACCTTAGTATCCTATGTGATATACCAGATTATGTTCTATATCTGTGTTAAATACCAGTAAGATATTTTAAACTGTTGCGTTATTGAGTAAAAAAAATACGTATCCCTCAGGAACTGTACCTATTTCCGGGATCAAAACTAGCCTATGCGTTCTTCCAGACTATCCTCTACATCTTTGCCAAATGTCATCGAGATCTGTTCAGCAGTTCAGTCGACAAACTCTAACAAACATCCATCCATCCATTCTAAACTTTCACCTTTCACATTTATAATATTAGTAACGTTTCCGACAATTAACAACAATAATGTGTGCGAGAATCTGCGGTAAATCTAATAATGCGTATATAATATTGTTAGCCCACAAAATGGTATCCTTTCTCAGCGCAAAATTCTTAGGATGCTGTTCGGTTTCGTCAAATATTTGGGCGGAAACCAATTTCCTATCAATGGTATCAAATCTTCCTTCTGCACTGTCGTGGTCATATTTTCTACGTGTGCTATTTCATATTAACTCATTGAAAATGTTTTGAATAAATTAAACTAATTTTTAATACCGCACTACCCCCAGATAATGTTAAATTAATTTTCATTGTCATTGTCAAAATGGTTAAGACCATTGGACATATAGCCATTTGTAAGTTTATCCTGTCATGGCGACAATGTGTCGAAATTCAAATCAAGTTTTACATATTTTATAACAGAATTAACATCGATAATATCGTCTCTCTTACCGAGTACGATAACATTGAATATACACGAGGCTGTTATTTTAAAAATGCTTCACGTCCGTGAATATTTTGGAAGTCAATTTTGTTATAATTGAAATACTTATTCATAACGTCAATCTTTTCTTATTTTCGACACTACATAGTGTCTTAAACGGTTATTATTTCTTTGATTTTATGCAGAAACACACGGATATTTAACTGTGGAAGACGTCAACAACATCCGTTGCATGAATAGACCGACTCGCCCGGTGCAATAGACCACACAGGAGACAGACGTCAAGTGGAAGTAATTCTTGGCTTCGTCTGATGAGTGTGCATGCCGATGGCTTAAATTTGGTCCTCTTTACCTTCGCACCCTTTTCTTCTAATTAAGGTATGGGATGTAGAGGAGCATGTTTATGAATGAGAATGCTTTTTCCGTGCGTCCCCTGTAAAATAATTGTAGGCATCTATCTATAGGCACCAATCATTTCGCCATTTTGGCAAATATATCTGACCACTTGTCCGATTGCAAACTAATATAATAAAAAAATAAAGTTAAATGAAAAGCACGATAGGATACGAATAATTAAAAGCTTAAAAGATTTTATTAATCATTTGATTAAATATGCTTATTTTCCATCTTTTGAAATAAGACACAGCTCAAATGATCGGGAACAAAGTGCTATCCGCTACGAGGAATGCAAATTAGTTTGTACTTTGTAGAAATAAACGACTGGCAGACTTTATTAAGATTCTTTGAGTCTTTTATCGTTATTGTCTACCAAATATGAAGGTGTTATACATTTTTTTCTCTTTAACTTGCTTATACTTTTAGAATCCACTACTAAAACTACCGCGGTATCCTCATGAATTTTCTTATATCGTCGCCGTTAATGGAAAACTAAACAACTCTAAAAAGAGTTCGAGAAAAACGCGATTTTACGTTTTTTTGGACGATTTATTTTTATACCACATGGACCGAAAACATTTCTCGACAGTCAATGGTCAAGAAAAAAAGTACGCAAAGCCTAGTTTAAATTAGGTTCAACTAGGCCTTATTGAATAAATGTCTTCGCTCGCTCAGTGCGAATTAGTTGACTTAAATTAACATACGAATATCGAGAATCAAACCTAGATCAGCAGATCCAATTCAAATGTTTAAACTATGCGCCTACCCTCAACTCTTTATGGACAATTGTTATGGAGCAAAGAAAAATTTAACTTGGATAATTGTTTGTTAATTATTTTAATTAAGGTAATTTTTTTTAATGTTATGTCAATTTTATTAATTAAACGCAAAAAGTTAGTTTGTCATTTAAAGGTTAGACAAATGTGTCGATGAAAAAAGCTATATAACAAAAGCTGAAGCAAATAACACTTAGTTGTTTAAGTTGTCCTGACACAACTTGGACGAGTCCGCGAATTAAGTTATTGCAGTTGAGAGCGGAGAGTCGCGGGCGCAGCGCGTGTGCCGCCTCTACCTCTTCATCTACTTCCGGTCAAAGTTATTGAACGTTACAGTTAGTGAGTGCTTAAGTGACTACTTATTATTTTAAGTTAACAGTAAGTTTTACGAGTTACATTTTTATTATTGGTTAAATTATAAAAGCTAGACCCCTATAACTTGTTCAACAATTTTTTTTATATATAAAGAACATTGTTTATATTTTTACAAATGTTCTGACAATTTTTATTTAAGATGGCACCTTTAACACAATATAATAAATACGAAATCTGGTCTTTAAATTTTAAATTTATTTAATTATTAAGTCTTAAATATTAACCTGACCGATATATAATTTAAGCTTAATCTCATACGCGTCACCATTGTTTATATTATATTTTAATAAAAGCAAATTCTTATCGATGGAGAAGTAAATTTTTTAATAACCCAATGATACTGCAATCATTATATTTGCTTCAATGTTGAAATGTAAAGACTCCAATTATTTGTTGAGTTCTGAAGTGATGCGTTAAAAACGAGTGAAACGCTTATCACTATAATGGAAATTACTCGTTTTCGGTGTAAATAACATGAGTGTTTTCAATTGAAAATTCTACGTATAATATGACGAATTATTTAAACATTTTAACTACAACCAAGAGATTGATGGACATTTTAATTAATGTAATTTCACTGTTATTATTAAACATGAAAATTCGTTTGAGTTTCTGTACTTCATTAAACTTTTTATGAAGTAATAACTCAAGTTAAGAAAAATAAAAATATACTTAACACTTAAAATGTTACACACTAAAACAATGAAAACACTATAATTAGGTCTAAACTTCCTAAGTTATAAATGTAAACAATTTATTTCAAAAGCCTTTGAACAACTTCCGCCATCTTAGGTAGGTTACTCTTGCAGGTATTCAGTTAAACTTAGTTTAGTTTATTTAATTAATAACCTCATGACTAATAACGTTTGTTATGGTCACGATATGATACTAGCTGTCTTCCGCGACTCCGTCCGCGCGGAATCAGAATAAAACTTGGTATCCTATTTGTTGCGACACAATTCTAATTTCAGTTAGACAGTTGAACCATTGTAAAATTATCGAATAATATGTAATAACAAAAAACTACGTAACCCTCGGGAATCCTAACTATTTTCGGGATAAAAAATAATATCAGACTGTCTTCTACAGCTATGCCAGATTTCATCGAGATCCGTTCAGTAGTTTAGGAGACAAACCCTAACAAACATCCGTTCCTGTAAACTTTCGCATTTAAAATGCTAACAAGATTAAGATTTGAATAGAAAATAGTTGTAAAAACAATACGTTACAGTCCTCCACTTGTAATCCTCAAATCTGTGGGTCATGATCACCTCCGGCCATCTTAATATAGATAGCCAAGTAAACGAGTATACTGATTTTTTCTCGTACCCATATACATATTTTGAGGTCATAACCCAAAAACCTTACGGACATTGTCAAAACACCTAATGCTTTTGTGCAAAATGTAAGTTAAGATATACATGAAAAGGTCCATTATTTCTTATTTCAATAGTCACAAAGGGAAATTTTTTATATCAATTCTTAACTTCTCTCAATTCTATTTATTGCGTTTAAAATACTTGAGTGAATATTGAAGGACAGAGTCTAATAACAATTGTAAAAGCATTTCGTTTCTAATTTAAATCCTAGGGTGGCTAAGTTAAATGAGAATTTAGTACGAGTAGCTTTTATTGACATTGTTTTAGATGGATTAATGGAGCTTGTTTAACATGAAAGTTATTTATTTCTAAACAATAGTTTATTATTAGTTTTTTATTATATTCAATCTTTAAAAAACGAATATAATGCATTGCGCAGTAAGGGATATGAAATATTTTATACAAGCCAATATAAGGAAGTTACATAAAAGAAAATTGGATTTAAAAGAAAAACAAAAAAAAAACTTAATATATGACGCCACTGTCTAACTACGTTATCTGGGATTATAATTTAACATACACACTCCCCATCACAACTTAAAGGGATGGACTAAAAGCATCCAAGCAAGTGTTAGTTTCTAACAAAGTTTAATTCGGTCGACTGCTTTTACAAAATAAACAGCTAATGAATAATCGGATCCCTAAACTTTAGAACTGGTAATTGAACTAAAATGTTTTCGTTAAACTATTGACAGAATTTAAGTAGCTAGAAAGCGAGTAAACAGTCGTAACAATAATGTTGGACACCACACAAACAGTTCACTATTATTATTCTGAACAATATTCATCTTGCAAAAGATAACACTGCTATTACCCGTTGTAATTTTGCATTAGGAATTGGAATTTGAAATTTCTATTTAAATTGTGATACTTTTTTTAAAAATGCCAGAGTGTCGTGTCATATGATGTGCGCACATATGATGTCAATTAGACAGAGAACAACTTTATAGACTGGTCCACGAACAGGAAAGAGAACAAGAGGCAGACCCAAAACTCTATGGACTTAATTAAAATAGCAGAGTCAGGCTGGATGAGAACAGCTTCAGATCTAAAAAAATGGAAAAACACAAGGATGCCTATACCCTGCAAGGGTCATGATTGTTTCTTTTCTATCTGTTTAAGGTATCATGTCATGACAAAAAAAGGTTTATTATTATTTTGTCCACCGGGTCAGATAAGTTTGCCGGTCTATAAATGTGTATTGCGGATACGATCTGTCCCCACAATGCTGCGGTACGTGTTACAGAGGGTCGCTCTGTCCCTCGCACACGCAAACCTCCTTACACCATAACTTTCTCTTCATTGAATGACCATTGAGATGTGCTAACTACAATAGACTCCTATCTCTTTGTTAGAAAAGCTTGAACTCAATACATTTGACTGACAACAATAAATTTATTTTAAAATGCAATCGACGAGAGAAATCGTTAGTTTCTCTATTTATATGTATGAAAGAAAGTACCTTAAGTTTTATGTCGCATATTAAGTTAACATATGCAAAACTTAAATTTAATTCAATTTATTTGAATTATTTTTCTACTTAATTTTGAAGCGCCAATAGTCTAATGGTTAAGGGTTCGGATTTCCGATTACGTGATCAAGAGTTCGGATTCCACTATTCGACTATTATCGTAGACCATATCCTAGGACACGCCTATGTAGTTGGAATGATAAAGGAAATATTAATAAATTAACCATTATCTGCTAATAGTTTCAAATTAAAAAATTGTTGGATTACGTGACCTATATTTAATTTTTCTCCGTGTACAAGACTGACTTAAATATACATTCCTTTATTTAAATAAAAGCAAGATGAATAATAAAAATAAAGCGTTATGCATGTTTTAAAGGATAAAATACCAAACATGTTTAAATAATAAAGTGTCATTGAAAACTGGTGTTGCTGTGAACATGAATTTAAAAGCGAAATTTACACTAACCTATAGTGTACACCTGTGTTCGTTAAAGTAACATAATTCCCGCAGGCGAACACTTTCATATCGAAACCATTAATGTACTAGTAAGGAACATTCTCAATGTGTCCGCAAGAAAGGATATTTAATAATCCTGATACTTTTTACAATTTTATCATTAAAATCATTTTTATTTTAAAACGGTTTTAAACTTAGATACATTAAGTACAGGCATATCCTAGCGTTCATGTGATAAATTCCTACAAAAAAAATTAAAGAATAAAAAAAAGCCTCACTCGTGGGACCAACATTACGATGTCCTTTTTCGTTTGAAACCCTCTAATGGAGCTTTATCCTCTTTTCTAGAACCTTCTGTTTCTTTGAACAGTTAGCTTTTTACAATAATAACTATTATTCGTATAATGTAAGTCTGGTGGTTCTGACTTCTTGTTTTTTAGGTTTGTGAAATAATAAGGTGATTTTATTTCATTGGTATTTTTTTATACATTTATTTTTCATATTTCTAAATATATTTTATCATTGTTCGTTTTTTCATTTACTTACAAATAGTTACGATATTATTTTTTTGTATAATACAAATCTTAATCTATGGATGTTTGTTTTAACTTTCAATGGTTCAACGGATCTCGATAAAATTTGGACAGATATAGAACAGATATCTCAGAGAACACATACACACACATACAACTTTCTAAGGTTTGTTTTACTTCCGCGCTGACGTAATCGCAGGCAACAGCTAAGTGTACAACTTTGTTTATAGTGTTTATAAACAAAATTGTATACTTAGCTGTTTTAGTACCCACTGTTATAAATTGTACTTGCACTTTGCATTGTAACTCTAACCTTGGCTCAAACGTAAATAGGAAATTCAATAGTTGAACATAAAATGACACCATTATGTCCACTTTATAGCCATAAACCATAAAGCAAACATTTTTAACACTATAATAAAAAAGCATAAAAAAATCTATGCATTCTAAATAAAATATAGCTATAAAATAAATCCATAAAAATGTATAAATGCTAAGAGACTAAACTGAACTGAACTTAATAATAAAATTGAAAAAAGCGCTTCTTCGAAAGAACTTCTTATAGTGAAGGAAAATATCGTGTTGCAATCTGCACATATCGGCGAAGAAATTCAAAGATATGTGTGAAGCCAACCATTGAGCAAGCGTTGGTGACTAAGTCCCTTTTAGTCAACCTTAACTTAGGAGATACGAGTCCCTCAGGTCACATAAGAAAATAATTAACCGAATACTTAGGTAACCGAATTTAAAGTTGCCACTATTTTAAAGTTAACTTACAAGTTAACTTGAAGAATAATTTGAAATTAATAATTGTTAATTCTCTTAAAATTGAAACTCATTGGATGTATCCAAAAATAAATATCGAAGACAATCGAAATACGATATTAGGATTGATATTTCAAGAAGAGCACTACGTAATAATGTTACAGCCAATTTCAACTTTCTCCAGTGATTCAGCACATTTTATTACAACGATAATAAACAAGTATACTGAGATTGATAGGTACTTTCTACAAACAGTGATGACTCGGAATTTTAGGCTTCACGCTCACGCATTTGCGCTATTTGGGCACACTCGATTTTCTGTGTGACAAAATAGGATAAGATAATCATCATCGCTAAAGTCGCTCACAATTGGACATAGGCGATCTTAAATTGCCACAATTCCATAAATAATAGTAAAATCTCAAGCCTGAAATGTGTAAAAGGTTTACGTTTCTGCGATTGATCATTCTTTTTTGTGCACAACATGCTTTACAAAAGAATAAAATGGCTGAGTTAGCCCGCTACAGAGGTTTACTTCCAACTGCTCAGTTCGACTACTAAAACTGAACGTAGGTCCGCTACACATGCTTTATTTACTGACATAAGTGTGTTGGCTTCTGGGCCTAGACACTTAAAATATTTTACTGATATTTTTTTATTACACAGTTGAGTACTGATAAAATAATCTGAACTGATCTGTGTAATACTGGATGTATTCGAATATATGTATATCATTTAGCTAGCCTTCATAATCTTAATATTTACTTAATACCTATAGGTCCCCACTGAGGGACTTAGAGCCTAAAGTTATGGGTGAGTAAGGCTTAGGTAACCACGCTGGTCCAGTGCTGGTTGGTTAACTTCACACACATCTTTGAATTTCTTCGCCGATATGAGCAGGTTGCATCACGTCGTTTTCTTTCACCGTAAAAACATCGGAAATGGCAGTGTACATGGTGGGATTCGAACCCAGGACCTGCAGATTATATGTCAAGAGTTGAACCACCGTCGCTCTCGGTCGACAGTCTCGGCGCTCTTAATATCCAACAGTACAGTACTATTAAGTTACTATTAAGTTAAATTATCTTAATATTACATAATTATATGGTTTCTACGATAAATATATGTTATGCATTATTTTATTATTTATAGAATATATATTTTTTATGGAATAAATTCAACTTTAAATTATGACACTGATAAATGTTTTTAAATTGTTATTTATCATCGTCATTATATTGCAAATTTTCTTACGTGGAAAACAAGAAAAGATCGCGTGTAAAGTCGCGGGTACCAACAAGAATATCCAGTCTAATAAAATACTACTAAATAAAGATTTTATTGATTATTTGTTTATATAGAATAGGCTCCGAAACTACTGAATATATTTTAAAAATATTTTACTGTTGGAAAACTGCTCTAACTCCGGATGCTATAGGCTAATTTTTTTTTTTAATTTTATTTGTTTTTAATTCTCCGCGGAAGTCGCGGGTAATACGCAGTACGATAATAAGCCCTTCTCTGTTTCTTCATGAATATAACTTTATCAAGGCTCATGATTTAATTCATTGTGTTTATTTTATCTTTATTAATATCTAGTCTATAGATAATATCGAATGAAGCACACAACGTGACCTGACATCAAAGAAAGTTTATTATATTTTTCTTTATACGACTATACGACCAACTTTACCCTTCTTAGGTGGATTATGGTTCGTTCCAATACACAGGAGCACAGAACAGAGATTTGTATCTATATTTATACTAATATTATAAAGAGGAAATTTTGATTGTTTGCATTGAATAGACTCTGGAAGTACAGAACCTGAAACTACTGAATTATGTGATTGAAGCATTGTTTTAAAATGTTCAAGTGTTTTTAACGCTTGCTTTTGATAAGAAAAAACATGCAAAGTAATGTTAAAACTTGTTTCAATCGCAAAAAGCTCAATTTTATTTACAAAATAAATTGCTGTTCCACGCTACGGTTTTATTTTTATGCTCTCGCTTATGCGAACGCCTTAAAATCACTATTGTTTCATTCGCCCCGAGCTCAAAGTGTTTTACTGCGCGAAGTAATTTAAAAGCGATGCCGAATAAACAGATACAGATGCATTTGTTCTATTTGAACCTTTTTTTAACGCGTGTTAAACTATACTATGTTGCACTAGCAAATAATCTTAATGTAAATCAAAATAAAGATGTGTCTATACCATTAATTAATCCAGACTTTAATAAGTTATTTTGATTGGTGTTTTTTCTATAATTTTCCAAAAACTTGTGCAGAAAAATTGTGTGTAGACCATTTTACAATATTATGGAAGCTCTAAATAGTCGAAATCCTTTAACATGTTATCTGTTGATGAACTCTAAGGCTGCGTAATTAATTTTCTGGTAATTGAACATTATACCAATTATTCCGTACTTCTCCGGTCGGAAATCAAGTTTGAAAAACAAATTATCCATTAAAACATTTCATTTAAAATTGGTTTCTAATAATTGAAATTTAATAACGATTTTTAAAAGTTATTTGAGTTTGAGTAAAGTTATTAGTTAATTAATACTCAATCGATTTTCAGTTATTTTTAGTTAAACATTATTTAAATAATTTTAATTACTTGTAATTTTTTAAATCTCTTGTAGCTACTAAGCTAAAAACTTGTAGCAAACAAGTTTTATGTAAAATTCCATAACTTTAATCGAGTTTTTTTTTGTTACAGATAATATCTTCACCAGAAAATAAAACCTCAAAATGGCTACAATACTAGTCAATTCAACTCAAAGTGTTATTAAAGACACCTATGATTACTATTTATGGACTCTTTCACTTTCAGGTAAAAGGAAAACAAAAAAATACTTTTAAGATGTTAATTCAGAACCAGGTTAAAAAATGGAGAAAAGTATTGTTATAACAGTGGTATTATTATGTTCGAAGCGTCAGTTACTAAGGGGTTAAGCACTTGATTTGTAATTTGCAAGTCCTGGGTTCTAATCCCGATATGTGTATTTCCATTTATGAACTTTAAATGTACATTTATCTTATGTTCTTACGGTGAAGAAAAACATCGTAATGCAACCAGTATATATCTGCGATTTTTTTTTAATGTGTGTGAAGTCGACTCACTGGACCAATGTGGTTAACTAAGGACTAGTTACCTGACTAAGGGTAGCATCCCAGCCCTTCAGTTGAGACATACAGTGAGCTGATGATGATGCCATCATGAATATAATATTAATTATCATACTTTAGATAGCATAAAATCGTTTGTGTACATAAGATGTATGATGTTTATTCAATCAGAAGAAATTCAATTATCCGGAGTAAGGTCTGGTGAAATTGCTAGGATCAAATATTAAATAAATATTATAGCTGTATAAAAGGAAACAAGTGTTTGATTACTTAAGTCGCTGATATCTACAATATCACAAAATATCAATCATTAAGGAAAAAGAAATCAATAAGGAACAGAACAACAAAGATCTTATTAAAGATTGTAAAATTGTACTCTTGGGAACGTGATTCTTATTTCTAACTAGCTGCCGCCCGCGACTTCATCCGCGCGTTCTTTTTCTAATTTTTTTTTTAAAGAATCGTAGCCTAAGTTACTCCTTATTACATCAGCTACCTGCCAATAAAAGTACCATCAAAATCAGTCCAGCCATTTTAGAGATTAGCCGGAGCAAATAGACCGACAGGCAAAAATGTAAAAACTGTTATTTTGGTGTATGTACCGTATATATATTCGTATAAATGTAGCAAAATACGGTTATTTCAATATTACAAACAGACACTCCAATTTTATTATATGTATAGATTATTATTAAAATAGTTTAAGATTAACTTGATAAAAATCTACATATTTTGTAAATATAGTTTA